>JABXWE010054162.1:0-11568 GCA_014611495.1 Limonius californicus
GGTCGCTTACTTTAGACTATAATAATTTAATTTCTATAAACCAATTACAGCAAGGATACAAGCGTGATATAATACATAATAATAATATATGTATATATATATATATATATATATATCGGGATCGCCGTAAATTCCAGCCCACACGTTAGATTTTTGAGGAGTTTGAGTGTGACAATTATGGCGATTAACAATTCCGTTCACAAAAAACGAACACTCATCCAAAAAACAAATGTTAAAAAGCAAATTGGGGTTATTCATTATCCGTTCACGCACACCCTCGCAAAAATCCAAACGTCTATCAAAGTCATCCTCGGTTAATTCTTGGACAAGGTGGAATTTATACGGATGAAATTTATGGGCTTCTGAAATTCTTCGAATGCTAGCACGGGATATGGCAGAAATTGAAGTCAACTTACGTATACCTAAAGTAGGATCGAGATGGACGCGACTTCCATAGCTTCATTTCCCACTATTCTATTTTCAGCGTCTATAATTCGCATATTAATCCAGAAATTCTTCAGCACGTCGGAACCGTTTTCAACAGAGCGAGCCTGTACCACTGTATGGATGCTGGAGGTCAATATTTCGAACATTTAATAAAGTAAAAGTTAAGGAAAATGTCTTAATCAATAAAACATTACTGGTGTAAATTATGGTAAAAGTGAAAAATCATGAATCATTGCTTTTTGGCGGGTTACTATTTTTAAAAGGCATTTTATCGAAAATTACTGAACCGAATTTGAAAAACTAGGAAGCGTTACAACGAGAATTTGATGTCCTTTAAAATTTTAGGGGTGAAGCTCACCACTCCTAGGAGGTTCAAGTCAAGACATGTTTGAAAATAAACACAAAAAGTTTGGTATACTGAGTAATAATGTTTGGTATTAGATTTTGCATCATGTTACGATTTTTTATTTCTCTATCAGCATTATTTATCCGTTCAATAAGTTGTGTCGATTTCAATTTCTACTCATAAATAAGAGCTTTTAAAAGCCCAAAAAAAAATCAAGGACATTTAGGTCGGGACTTCTTGCGGGCCATGATATTGGAGCATTGCGCCCCATCCACCGCTCTGGAAAGTTTTGGTTTAACCAATCCCTAGTTTGAAACCCCCAGTGGGCTGGAGCTCCATCTAACTGAGGCCACATGTTTCTTCTGACAAGTAACGGTACTTCCTCCAATAATCTCGGAAAATCGTTGTTTAAAAAATACACGAAATTTTCAGTGTTTAATCGATGAGGCAAAATGTGTGGCCCTATTAGTCTATTTCTGATAATTCCAGCCCATACATTGACGCTGAATCTAAGCTGGCGATTAGTTTGATATAAGACATGAGGGTTTTCATCGGCCCAACGGTGCATTTTGTGCATATTAAACCTTCCGTTACGCGTAAATGTGGCTTCATCCGTCCATAAAATGTTTTCAATGAAAGCCGGGTTGATTACTTGTTGCCGTAATAACCATCTGCAAAATTCTTCCAGAAGCAACCTATGGACTCGCTGCAAGTGGAACGGGTGTAAGAGATTTTCTCTTAACACTAGATGTACAGCAGTATGGCTAATAGCAAGTCTTCGAGCTACAGAACGGGTACTTTGTAGAGGTTCGTCTTCAAATACCTGTAAGATGTTCTCTTCTATTTCGGGTTGTAATGCATGTCGTGGTCTTCCACCAACTCCCTGCACAGGTTCCATTTTTCCTGTTTCTCTTAAGCGCTGATCTAGTCTTTGAATAACACGAGCATTAGGATGTCTCCTGTGTACATAACGCACAGAGTATATAGGGATTTAGATAGGAAACTGCCTAATCAGATTTTGTAGCCAAGTTAGCGTCATCTGCTGAGTTGTTCCCCCCAAAAGTTTCGACCGCTGTCGGTTTTAAACCTTGCTAAAATTTGTATTGTGGTTGTAACATATGATCAAAAAAATTCAAAGTTAGAGTGCTAAGAGGCTAAGGCATGCCTCTTAGCCCTCTAAATTTTTTTGATTACATGTTATTTCTCTAAGAGGACTATGCACACCTATAAAATACTTGAGTAAAATAAAAAATTTTATTTTATAAAAATTAAAAATATGATAATCGTCAGGTCACTGCAAAAACCGTTTAAGTTACATTCCCGTAGAAATTGAAGCCGCCCCTAGGAGCTCTTTTGACTGTTTCAGTGTTGGTGGTGCGTCACTCCACTACACTACAATACTTCACTACACTTCTGCTCTCTTTTTTTCCTTCATTCTCTTATAAGTTGATGTCTCTTGCTGCTTTTCTCACAATTTTTTTCCATTCTCTTCTGTTTCTCATTTTCTTTCCCCATCCTGTGACTCTCATTCTTTTTAAGTCTTCCACTACTTGTTCTTCCCAGCGTATTTTTGGCCTCCCTCTTGGTCTCGTTTGTGGCTTCCACTTTGTCATCTTTTTCCCCACTTTCTCCTCACTTATCCGATTTATATGTCCGTACCACCTTATTCTTTTGGATTTTATTACTCTGACTATATTCTCGTTTTCTAATATTTCTTCCACCTCTCTATTCGTTAGTCTCCTATATTGTTCTTCGTTTATCTTCTTTTCTCCAAATATCTTTCTTATTATTTTCCTCTCAAAAACCTTCAGATTCTTTTCGTCTCTTTCTGTGAGGCACATATTTTCCGCCGCATACGTCACCACCGGTCTTATCACTGTTCTGTATACTCTTAATTTCGTCTTCTTACTTATCTTTTTGTTATTCATTATCATTTTGTGTCCGTAGTATGCTTTATAGGCCGAACCCATTGCTGAAAAATATCCATATTTTTCTGGGGGGTTAGAAAATCGATGTCTATGAGAAGTTTTGTCTGAACAGCCAACAACAGCACACTTTCTGTATTTACCCATCTTAAAATTAACGAAGAAATATAAAAATTATTTGAGGTTAAAATAATTCTAATAAAACAAATAATTCTTACCCTAAAAAAGTGGGAAGTGAAATAATTAATCAACAACGTGAATAAAAAACACAAAGGCACAGTAAGAGAAGAAAAAACGAAAAACTAAACAGCGACCAATATAATCTGTGACAGTGACTGAAGCTCAAGAGCACGTGATTACGCCAAGCACGCTACGACAGAATTCGAAGCATGCTTATTTATAACAATATATCTCCTTGCTTAACAACCAATCAGTGGATTTCAAATTTTGAAATTCAGCCAATAGAATCGGAACTACAGTGAAAATATAGCTTGTCGCTGTATTTTCACGGTGATAAACCTGCTTAGTTCTTGTTTTACTAACTGTCAAGTGAAAATAATGATTTAAATTATAAACGTCAAATTTATGTGTTTTGACAGTTATGGTGACACGATTTTTCTTTATTTCAAATCGATATATTGTCGTCCTAAATATTATTCGTGGTATGATTAATAACCTATAATTTTTTGGAATATCAATTCATTGGCAATCCCAATGCAAGAAAATACAACTCGTCCTGCGGACTCGTTGTATTTTCAGCTTTGGGATTACAATTCATTAATATTCCAAACAATTATCGGTAATAATCATACCACTTATTATATTACCCCTGAAAATATTTAAAAATTTCTAATAGCGCCATCTATTGAAATGTTCGCCTCTTCTATCTCTGTCTTAGAAACATAAATCATTTCGTTCCATTTAACATAACGGCCCCTGACATAACGTTCGGCATATAAATTTGAAGCTCGATGAAAATTACCGCCATATTCGCCTAATATCAAATACATATCTGCGTACGATTTTTCTCAAAACCAAAAACACAAAACAGAAGAAACAAACAAGGAACAAAGTAACTTAGAACAATGATAATAGCGAATAACTAATAAATAATGAGTGAAACAGAAGTTTTACGAAAATATTAGAAAAGTAACTTTTTCAAGTGTCAAAAATGACAATAATCAAACCGTCACTCATACAGCCAGCTATCAATTTTTTATTATTACATTTTTAAAATCAACGTAGGTTATAATGCATAGTTGCAACGTCTTCCAAAATTATAAATCGCGAAGATTTTGCATTTTTAAATATTAGATTATACGTAAACTAATTACCGAAATGTTATAATTTATATTTGATTAAATATTATCCGCAGTTTAAAAAATACTTATTCGTCATTTCGTGAGTTTCGTTAATAAGTAGAAAAGGAATTTGATAAGACTTTGACGCCTCTATCATGTAACAATCCGCAATTAAACACCCCAGTAAATTTAAAAAATTGGGAAACCGTTATGTAATTAGTTTTTTTGAGCAAAGAGTTTTTCCAAATATATTAGGCTATTAAATGTCTTATAGATAAGTTAACTGGATTAATGGTTTATTAGTTGTAAAATTTAAAAATAAAATCTTAAAAAATCATTGCGGTCTTGGTATTGAAGCTAGCCATTTTGGTACAATAATTACGCCTCTTGACCTCAGACGTCTCTAATACCTGTTTTCGGTTTCGGATAAATTCGGCAGTATTCGGCATGCTAACCCTTTCAATAATAATAGGGGAGTTCCTTGTCCAAAAATTGAATGTCGCGGAATAATACAAAAAAAAATTCGTAAACATTGGTTTAGTCGTTGAGATATGGAGCGTTACACACTTATACAGGGTCTCACGGTGAGAGTGTAGTACTTGTTCTTATGGACGCCAGTGTTGCAACTTTTCTAGTTAAATTTGATTCGAAGATACCCAGCACTTGTCATAATCTGCATTTTGTTGTAAACCCGCTTATTGGTGATAACTACTATTTAAGTATTAGATAGACATCCTTTGCCAGAGGTTTTCATACAACCAAATAAATATCACACATACAAATACAAGTAAATTAATAGTTTGTCTGCAGTAGTTTTATTATTTTAGAAATATTTCTGTGAAATTAATAAGTACAGAAACAAATTGTCGCCGTAATAGAGTTAAATTAATTGCCGCTATGCTTTTGAAAAAGTAAAGTATTTCAAGCAGATATACATATCCAGTGTTTGCCTCTAAATGATCATCTATAAAGTTCATCAAGATGTGATTCTGGGAAACTAGAAGAACTTGTCCTGGTTTAAGTATTTCGAGGAAAAAACCCATTGTTTGTCTTAATTTAAATGGTAAATTTATACAATTCGGTCAGATTTCTTTTTCGGAAACTAGCAAAGCTTTTCCTGGTTTTACAATTTCTTCCATTGTGCCGTTGAAAGAAAAGATGGTAATTAAATACATTTCTTTTACCCCCTTACACATATTTAGCAAAGAAGGTAATTACTAATTTGCCATTCTATACTAAGGAATGTCAAATAAGTAGAGCAATTAGTAATAAAAAGTTATGAATCACTCATAAATGTAAATACCACTTTTATAAACGAAATGGTTGTTAAGAACCGATGAAAGGATTTTTAAAAAAACATTCTTAAGAATCTTTTTTACTTGGAATCTTTCCAAAGGTACGATTTTACACCGTCGATATTGTAATATCTTTTGAGAACGCCTGGAATTACTTCATTTAAGCCAACTGCAATTCAGGTCCTTACATTTGGCAACCCTTGACGGTCAATTCTCATTAGGTTTGCATAGTCCATAAGAGCCTGTACTACACTCTCACCGTGAGATGGTCTATAGAGAATTTTAGAGGGACAGGGGTAGGAAGAGGGCGGTAGAGATATTTTACAAAGCTGTTTTATGGTCCTTGGAAGTCTGTAATGCATGTTTCTATTAAATTCTTAATATCACAATTTCGCCATCACAATACCAGCAGAATGGAAAAGTAACAATTGGGATTTAAACGGTTTGCTTAGTTCTACACATTAAAACAAATATACAGTCGAACTCTCATATAGTGAAGCCCCCCTCCCTCCCATATAGTGACTTTGCTATATAATAATTTTTTGGTAGGATCTTGACTTTCAGATCAAATAATATAGTGTATTAATGCATAAACCGCAGCTTGAAAGATGGTAGTTCTGACACCAAGGGGTTCAAACACTTGGCACTCTAGACCACAAACCCCCGCTCCAGTTCCTCCGCCTTCCACCTTCGAAACATCCGTATACCACTGGACCCCTTCTTGAAAGAGGGTCCTCCTTAGGTCCACACTTCCTGGTCTGGAATGGTCACTCTGAATGGTAGGTGGAAACAGTATTTTATTGGCATAAAATCCAAAATGACGTAGGCCGTCGCTCTGGATGGGTGAGACTTGGAATTTCTAATTTCTGGCCTGTTAGGTTTCCTGATTTTAGCTTGTTTGCCCTTCCGAATATAAGTACATGAGTCATAGCCTCCTTCTGCACCAGTAGGTGGAGGGACATTGATTCTAACATGGCGTCTGTAGCCGCAGTTGGGTAGGTGCCCAGGACAGGTAAGACGTTGTATCTTCTCTAGCTGTAACTGAGTAGTAACTTGTCTTTGGCCACCACACTAGCGATGCATAGGTGATCATGGGTGTTACAATAGCCACACATTACCAATGGATTACTTGCGGTTTGAGATGTCAGTTTCTACCTAGAAGCCTGCGGCATGTTTGGGTTGCTGAACTGCATTGTTTTTCTATGGTTTAGATAAGTACGAGTACCACGTTAGCCTTTGGTTTAGTGTGACTTCCAGATATGTGACTTCATTGCTGAAGTGGATGATCGCCCCTTCCAGCGTTGGTGCTCTTAGGTCTAGTTAAGGGAACGATCACCGCTTTCTTTGGGTTGATGCTAAGGCTTTCTATTCGACATCAGCTGTGGATGGTATCGTTCGCTATCTGCATTCATTGGGATACAACTAAGTCAAATTTGTCACGGACTACTATTACTAGGTCAGCTGCATACCCCTGTATTTCGAAGTCCTGCTGTGTGAACACGTTATGGGGATCATCTATCACCACAAACCAAAGAAGAGTAGATAAAACCCCCCCTTGGGGGGGGGGGAATCTTTTCCTTATGGCAGCTGTATCTATGGATTCGAAATAAGAGTTATCAAATGCTCGCTGAAAAATCGAAGAAAGCGCAAAGGCTTTTTCTTTTGCCACAAACGTCTTCTCCAGTCCTTTGACTAGACTGGTTAGAGCCGTTATAGTTGATTGTGCCTTTTGACAGGCATGGTGGTTGAGGGGTGTATTATAACCTCACTTCTTAGGTACTGCTCGAGAATCTTTTCCATATTTCTTAGCAGGAAGGAGTTAAAGCTGATGGATCTGTACGACTTGGGTTGGGTGTTGGAGCGTCGTCCTCCCGTAGGTATAAAGATTTGCCTCTCTTCACGTTGTAAGTATATAACCATGGCAGTAACTTGCCTTATAGTATAGTTTACAAATTGTGAGCAACAGGTCCTCTAAGCATTTCTGTATTAAGACCAGAAAGATGCCGTCTCTGCCAGGTGATTTGAAGGGTGTAAAGGCAAGAATTGTCCGTTTTACTGTATTTTACGAGAAAATTTTATTGGCCATACTTTTGACCCTTGGATGAGGACGTATTACGTCCTCTATTCCGGGTCAGGTTCTTTCGACCTGTAGTTCTGTACATTCAGTATAGAGGTCATCAGCCTTCTGCAGATAATCAATGTCATTTGTTTGGTCTTTTGCAAGAACTTTAAAGAGACGCTGTTGGGGTATCTTCTATCGTCTCTCAGACGTTAGGGCATGTCCTCTTTTTTGGTTTCCAACAATAGGTTTCAATGTAATCTAGAGAAGCAGCGTGGCGGACAAGCGCGAGTACTGGCCAAACAGTATTCAAAGTTGAGGAACGATCCGCGCAGGGCCTACTTGGAAGGGTGACCGAAATGTAAGCTCTAACGCTGCAACCCGCGGTGCCTTGGAGTGTACCTGCTACTGTCGGTCCCCCTGGGTTAGTGTGCCACGGCACTAACTACCGCAAACAGGGTTAAAGTGGCAGCAGGGTGCGGAACTGCCTTCGGGTCTCTCTCCAAACATTTCCCATACGCAATTTAAATTTTTTAATGTATTCTAATCGCGAAAAAACGGATATCTTGTGGATTTTTGACAAATGCAGTACGTTAGGCACAGAGATACCCGGATAGATCCCTTCCATCACACAAAGTCTTTAGGCGTTTGGAAAGAAATTTGCGGCAATATAAACAGTGCAGTGTAGCGGAAGCTAAAGTGGCAGTTATCAAATAAGTAACTGGTAATCACCGTATAAGCCAACGAGCAGTTACAAGAACAGTAGGCTTTAGCCAGAGTTCAGTATTTAATATTTTAAAAGCAAACCAGTTTTATCCTTAGTACGTCACATTACTGAAACACCTTACTGAAGATGATTACTCATCCAATTATTAAGAAACGGGATTACTGCTGATCCATTGTTTTTCAGACATATTCTATTTTCTGACTTTACGGCTTTTAGTAACAATGGGTGTGTAAGTAGACACAATGGACATTTCTATTAATACGATAAACCACATTGAATTCGGCAAGCACACTTTCAGACAAGTTTTACAGTAAATGTGTGGTGTGGTATTGTAGACAACTTTATTGTTTATCCCCACTTTTTTGATTGCACTTTAAAGGAGGAAATGTATTTTACTTTTTAGAAAATTGTTTCCCGCAACTTCTGTAAGACATTCCACCTTATGTCAGACAGCGTATGTGGTTACAAAATGGCGGAGTACCTGCCCCCTTCCACAGAACTGTAAGAAACTACCAAGATTAAACTTTCCGTAACAGATTAATTGCAAGATGTGCAATTCATCTTTGGTCCCCATGTAGTCCAGACTTGACTCCGTTAGATTTTTTTTGTGGGGTAAAGTAAAAAACGACGTCTACGAAACTACCATACAAACTAACAAAGATTTACGTGAAAGTGTTATTGATTATCATGTGAGTCAATCACCCCACACATGCTAATTCATGTTAGAAATATTCTTATGGGGCAGATTGACTTATGTAAATAGCATCGGTGAGAGCAGTTTGAGAATTTATTTTTATTTAATTTATTCTTCTTATTGATTTTACTGTTATGTTCACATATTTTTTGCTGTCATGGCTTGCTCTGTGTTTGTTTTGTTTAAATTAATAAATGCATCTTATTTATTAGTAAGTAGTTTCATTGTAGATTCTTAGTACATCCAACGTAACTACTATAACTTTTATTTATTTAAACAATGTAAAGTCTACTAGGATACCTATGGCATACAAAACACTGTAATATGGGTAGCCTACCTACCTGTTACAAGATAAAGTAATTACCCTGTATATCTGTTAAACATTTCTGCAAGTATTTTTATTATTTTTGGTGTTCCATTCTTTATCATTCCCTCTTCAGGTCCGGTAGCTTGTCCATTTTTCAGAGTTTTTATAACTTTTTCTACTGTTTCTACTCGTATTTCTACGTCGATTTCTTATCTGTGTGCTACGTAGTTGGGTGTTCTGTAATATACGGCTTTCTCTCTTGTGTTAGCAGTGTCTTGAAGTGTGTATCTGTCCCATTTGCTGGTCTCAATTATATGAAGGTGTGTTGTTTCATTTTGATTTGATTTGCTACTTTTTATTAATTGTGTGGCTTTAGTGGATTTTCTCGCCCCTATGTATGTTTCAATTTCTTGACATTTCTTGTCCAATATTAATTTCTTCCTTTTATTACCATTCGTTTAAATTTTGTTAAGGATTTCTTAAACTCCATTGAATCCGTTATATGCTTTGTTTATAGCCACTTATAATGTAGGATTTTTTCTTCTTTTGTGTTTTGTAATTGTTCATTTCACCAACTTTCAGTTCTTCTATTACTTTTATTCTGTATGCGTAAAGCTTCCTTAGCAGCTGCATGTAGGGAGTGTGTTATGTGCCCATACAGTATTATGTGTAGTATATTTTTCTTCTAGCAGGTTGTCTAATAGTTGTTTGTATAGCTATTTTATGCTTTCTTGATTAATGCTTGCTATATTATATTGCGATTGTTTCGAATTTTTTCATTTCTTCTTCTTGTTTTCATGTTTATGTATTTTGTGAGGTAATAAAATGATTCCTTTCATTAAATAATAGTTTGTTTCGCAGTTTGCACCTCCAAATGCTCTCACATCTAATACTTTCATGTCTGGCACATGTTTGATTACATAGTCTATTATTGATTAAAGCTAAATTTATGAACAGTCCTATGTTGAAACAACTCATTCATTTTTTTTAAATTATTATTCAATTACATCAATTTTTGTTTTATCAATCTGATATATTATATCTTTCCAATTTCCTCCACTACTCTGTATATTCCGAGTTCTGATTACGATTATCAATTTTCGTAGCATGTGTCGTCTTTGTTTTCCGTCCGTATTCCGAAGCTTATCCGTGGGTTTTTAGCATTGTTTTTCTTTTATGAGGTCCCAGCAGCTTGCCTGATAGCTCAACCCCCAACCTGGAGTCCAAGAATATCAAAATTAATATAATATCATTAATATAAACGAACAAAATCTAAAATAAACTGTGGTTTTTATTGACAAAATAACCATTTGTGCAATCCTTTTCAGGTGAATACCTATTTCATCTACGAGTATTTTTATGGAAAGAATTTTGCCACACAACCGATTAACCGCACAATTTATTTGAGTTGGTTGAAGCATAACCGTTTTAAGAAGACGATATTTATTGACAATGGAGACAACTTTTTTATCGCATTATGCATTTGTATTGAAAATTCTTGGAATTTATTCAACAGTGCAATCCAAAAGAGTTATTGTGTTATCAGTTTTGTACGTAATACTAACGTTATTTATAATGTGTACGGCAGTCCTCCAATTTCCGAATATAAATGATATTTCTGACCTTGCCAGTGACTTCGAAGCAGTTTCTGGTTTCGGACAGGTAAATATTTATTGCGGGTAACATGAAAACCTTGCAAAATTAATTTTTTAATGTTGCAGGTGCTTGGAAAGATTATGGCGGTTTGCACGAAACAAGAAGAATTAACAAACTTGCTTAAAAAAGTTAACCAATTTTGGAAAACTAACGTATGTTCTGACCCAGTAAAAATGAAATTGGATAAAATATTAAGCAATGCAAAAAAATTCCAAAGATTGTATATTTGTAGCGTGTTGCTTAGTATTTTTATGATTATAACTGTCGCACTTGCACGAAAGAGACTTATTGTTGAAGCCTGGAATCCAACAGGATACGAGAATTTACATAGTTTTATGTTAGTTTCACAAATAATGATGGTTGCGGTTGGTGGTATCGTTGTGGGTATTTCTGATTGCCTTTTCCTAGCAATTTGTATTGAAACAATAATACAATTCAAAATACTATGTCACTGCTTGGAGGAACTGCGCCTGTCTGAAAGTATTTCTGACAAAGATCAGGAACAATATAATAACAAAATAAAATTATATATCCAGCAACACAACTTTCTATTAGCGTAAATATAAAATTTCTAATTTAGTATAGGTTAAAAGTCCAGCATCACTTTCAAAAACAGATCAAATTAAATGCTTAAACTAATTTTATTCCAATACTTTTTCAACTATTTACCGTCTATACCAACAAAATATTTACTTTATACAGGGTGCCTCAGAAACAATGGGCCAGCGTTCAGTCATAGATTCTTTAGGTTAAAATAAACCGATTAAACCTAATATACCTTAGGCAGAAAGTCCTTCCTTAAGAAGTTATA
>JABXWE010054164.1:0-12173 GCA_014611495.1 Limonius californicus
ACAAGGCTCCTACATTTTGTACTTTACTATTTTTAGAAAGATCAATATCAATAAAGTGCTTTTCTTCTGCGTATCTATGGTAATATAGAGAGATACACTTGCTTCAAAATTAGACTCTTATTGATATAACAATGTTTATTTAGAATTACTCTATAAGTCCAATGGTAAAGATTCTACAAGATTTTCTTTCACATATACCCTACTAATATCTATTAATTTGGTATATCTTTGATTCAGCATCTTTCTCATGTTAGATAAAATACTTTCTCCTTTATTTTTTCTTCATGGTAAAAATCTGAGTATATTTTTAAATTTTCGATATCCTATAATTGCCTTATGTTTTCAATGTAAGTTAAACGTTGTCTTTAATCTTATATTCTAAAAACTACTTGTACGAGGAGTGTTTAAATGCAAACAAGAATTTGTTTATAAACAAGCGTATTACAATATTGCAAAGATGTAAACCATATTAATTGCAGATGTAGTCCCCCTGCCTAGTGATGCACTTGCGCCACCGATATGAAAACTTTCTAATACCTTCCTAGAAGAAGTCTGTGGGTTGCATGCGTATCCACTCTTGAATAGCATCAATAAAAAGTTATTTGGTTAACTGGCTAAAACTCCTTTTAGTTGACCAAACAAATAAAAATCAGAGAGAGCACAACCAGAACTGTATGCTACGTGCAGAACAAGGTCCCATGGAAGATTTTTACGGTTTCAATCGCTCTTGCAGCGGTATGAGGGCGAGCACTGTCTTGGAGTCAGCAATCACAATTTTATTTTCTCTCCCGTT
The DNA here is from genome assembly GCA_014611495.1 of Limonius californicus. Classification (NCBI taxonomy): domain Eukaryota; kingdom Metazoa; phylum Arthropoda; class Insecta; order Coleoptera; family Elateridae; genus Limonius; species Limonius californicus. The sequence continues at coordinate 794 of JABXWE010054164.1, forward strand.
TGTTCCTGATCTTCAGCTTAATGTCAAACCAACAAAGAGCGCTCTTGAAAATCCCAAAAAAAAGGTTGCCTTGACTTCACTAGCTAACATTGCAGTTTTTGCTTTCTTTGGAGATGCGATGTGAAACCGCTGTTGCATGTTGTGACTCGAGAGTAAAATAATGTAGCCAGGTTACTTCAGTTCTTGCAGTTGAGTCTAAAAATTTCCTTCTCTCTCGTATCATTGCAGTGAAGAAGAAGCGATTTGCAAACGATTCCGCTGATGCTCTTCTGCCAACACCGACTGAAATCTTTTCCCGTCTAACTTTGTCTTCTCCCCTTTGTTCCTGATCGTAAGGTTGACTTCATCCCGCGAAAGTTAATTGTACGACGTTCTGTAAGGAAATCAACAAAAAGCAGCCCTTGAGAATCCCAAAAAAATGTTACCATCACCATACCCGCTTACAACACAGTGTCGGATTTCTTTGGCTTTGGAAATGTACTGTGACACCACCGTATGCTAGCACGGCTTGACTCAGGAGTAAAATAATGTACCCTAATTTCATCAGTAGTCACAATTGAGGCCAAAAATGTATCTCCTTCTCGCTCATATCGCTGAAGTAAAGAAGAAGCGAGATGCAAACGATTCAATTTGTGTTCTTTATTTAGCAGGTACAGAATCTACCTGGCAATTACATTACGATACTATTGCTTGATTTTTATAATGTCTACTACATTTCCGACAGTAATTTGATAATTTTGAGAAATCTGAGGAACCATTACCCGTCTGTCTTGTCCAATAAAGTCATTATCTTTTTCTTCATTTTCATGATTAGCCGAAGCTGTAGCTCGTCGTATATAATGCATGCACCTGACTTTCCCACGTCGTAGCTATAACTATCAAAATAATATACCTAAACAATTGGTATGTTGGATATGTTAACAAGAGTCACGGTCAATATTTCATCATCATAGGTGGTATAACCTTTATAGGGTTTGAGTTGTAGTAGGATTTTCTCCCATTCCTACCTATGTTTAGCTTGTATTTTCTAGTTCTTTATTTTAAATTTCGGGATGCCCTTCTCTACCGGGTTCATGCATCTTATTTTTGGTCTTCTATCCGTCCATGTATGTTTAATTATGTTGTGGGTTCTATGTCTGACATTCTTTCTACGTGATCCACCCATCTCAACCTTCCTAATTTTTATGTTTTAACGACGTCTGATTCCGTGTATTTCTGATACAGTTCGTGATTGTATAGTTTACACGATTCCCATTATTGTGGAAAGCCAATCTATAATTAAATTAATTTTTGATCTTCAGATGGGGTTTTAATTTGAACACTCCTCGTATATTCCCCTTCTCTCTCGTATGCATAATACTTTTTTGCACCTTATCTTTACCTATGATACGTCTCTGTATTTTTAACTGTTTTCTACATTGCTCTGTAACAACTATAACTAAACCATTCAACTCTATTCCTATCGCTCTGCCAGCGTTTATTTCATTTACTAAACTATTTCCTTATTTGAGTTAAATTTTTCATTATAGCGTATAAGTACTTTATTATGCCATTTTTAACTTGTGTATGTATTTTACTACCCTTCAAACATTTCTTTTTCTTCTTCTTTGAGTGGTTTGTCTCTTACGAGATGCAGCGATTTTCTCTCCTATGCCTGTTTTAAAATATCACAGATATAGGGTACCTACAGCTTAACATTGGTTCTGAACCATGGGAAGTGTAAACACTTCTATTGTAGAGAATATTTATTAGACAGAATACCTCGCGGATTTAGCATTGACTTGCGAGGAAGAACGGCCGTTAAATATCCGATATTCCGGTACTGTGGATTGAACCCCAGACTTTCAGCGTAAAAGTACAACGCGCTAACTTCTAGCCCACAACCGATTCTTCAAACATTTACCAACTTCAATACTGACGAACAGCTTTTATTAGTTAGTTATTGTATGACGGATAGATTTATAATAATTCCGTCTATATTGCCATGGATATTTCGTAAGTTTAAAATATATTTTTATTATCTATTATACAGAGTGTCACACGACGTAAAGTCCCTACTTCGTGTACGTAATCTTTAGACCAAATATAGTTAAACATTCTAATAAAGTTATGCCCTAAAGCAAACCGTTTTCAACATACAGATGTTAAATTATTATTTATAAACAATTTCAAGAGCCAATATTTATTTTTATTTTTATTAAATTCACTATGAAGTTTGTCAACATGGTCTCGAGACACATTTTGGCTCTTCTTAAGAGAGATCTGGTTGGCCTACGTAACATATCATTGTTATTCCGAATTAGTTCTGCTGCCTCAAAAATGCGTCTCCTAAGATCTTCAACAGTCTCTAATGGTGTTTGGTGTACCATACATTTCATATGGCCCCACAAATAATAATTCAAACAAGTTAAGTCCAGAGATCTTGGGGGCCAAGGGTGCTGTTCTCCTCTACCAATTAAACGTCCTTCAAACCAGTGATTCAAAAATTGTTTTACACGTAACGCAAAGTGCGCAAGGGTACCATCGTGTTAGTACCGCATACCATGTCTGATCGCCAGAGGGACATCATCTAGCAATCCTCCCAAATGATCTTCTAGAAAATTTAAATATCTGTCGGCGGTTAAATGGTTCTTAAAAACGAATGGACCAATGAGCATGTTATCAATAATTCCACACCAGATATTCACCGAAAACCTACGTTGATAATTTGACACTGTGATTTCGTATGGATTCTCCAAATCCTAAGAGTGGCGGTTCTTTCTGTTTATTAATCCATTCCTTGTAAATGTTGCCTCATCCGTGAATAAAGTTCCATTACGTAGATTTCGATTTTGAATGAACCAGCGGCAAAATTTCATACGACTAGCGAAATCTCTATATAAGAGGGCTTGAACAAGCTAGATATGAAATGGATATAAACCATGACGTTCTAATGTTCTCCAAACTCGCATTCGTGGTACATTAACTTGCGCAGATTCACGACGAACAGAGGTGTTGGGATTATTATCAGTTTCTCGCAGTATGTTGTCCTCATTGTCTAATACTTGCGGTATTGGATGCTCAGTCGACGGTTTTAGAAAAGTTCCGTGTTCACGTAGGTGGTTGTGCACTCGTTGGAAAACTCGTCGGTCTGGTAGTCGCCGATTTGGAAATCTCAACCCATATTCTCGAGCAGCTGCTATTGAGTTTCCATCACAAAAACCGTACATGTAATGGATATCGGCGTACTGCTTTAGTATTTAACTAGAACAGGCCATAACTTCTTTAACTGTAGATTTAGAGAAAATGACCACTCTTTGTTTCGACTTCTTTTCACCTCTCCTACACGTAGGTGAAGTAGTTACCTCACGTTGTGCGATACCCTGTATTTCTCACTCTATAAGTTGATTCTATTTTCTTATGTAAATAGCACAGTTCGTATACTTATTAAAATGAAGGGACTTGAAACCATGTATAGATCAATTTTATTATATCCTTAATTATTCATCTTCTTGTTAGTTTCGTAACACACGTCTTTTTCTTTCTTGTTCAGTAAGCATATGAATGAATCTATGACAACCTATGTTTCTTCCAATCTTAGATAACACAATCTGTAATTAATAGAACATTTTATTTGTACTGCTTGTAGAAACCACGTATGATTAATTACGAACTTATGAACTTGCCGCGATTTTTCTCGGCGCAAGAACACAGATATATCTTAATAAGGCCGATAATGGGTGGTGTGCAGAGAAACATAAAGGTAACCAAATCTTGATATATTACACCATCGTGCGCGCTTGTCAACAATAAAGTGAAAGCAAGGGGGGTTAATTATGCGGTAAAAGCTTTCATCGGAAATTATTATAAACGTATCCCCGAGAAATTCACATACGGTCTTCCTTCGTGATGCCTATCAATGAATGGTTTTGTAAGACGGTAGGTGGATGAATTTGACTGTGTTCTTCGACGTACGAGTATATGAACCAGATCTATATTTTCACTTCCTGAACGGACCGGTCACACCCGCTCTCTTCCGACAAAGAACTAAGAAGTCCTTTTTTGGAGAAGAGTATCATTACGGCTCGAATATCCCTTATAATGAATGTATATGTTAGCGACTTTTGAAACATAATTAATCACACAAAATAATTCGCGTTAAGACGACAAGAAACACTGTCCATCTATTTAAATTTATATTGTTTTAAAACTCATTAAGGAATAATATAGTCAGTATTACACCCTTAATGAATTAATGGCTTATTCTAATTAACAGCCTCTATTAAGTTTAAATAATATATTTTCTTTGCTGAATATCTAATTCTGATGTCGGAAACGTATAAAGCCAATAAGTCACCTGCAGAGTCCAGTATAAAATAAGTTTATCAAGAAACAAGTTGTTAACATGTACCAACAAAGAAAGTCCATTTATTTAGTCTTTAGAGTTGTTCGTTTTGGACGTGAACATCTCTTTTGTGCTCTTACTTTCACACTAAACCAGACAAGTTATCATCGTTGCGTAATATGTCACACACAAGCAATAAGTCTTGATAATAAGATTTAGAATTTAGAACAATTAAAGAGTATTAAAGTATTTTGTATTTTCAGGGATATTCTTGCGTGGACTTACTAAACGCTGGAATGAGACAATCCGGAGTGTTCTATCTTCAAATCAGAGGAACGACCTATTGGTTCTTGAAGGTCTATTGTGAACAGGAAATAGCCGATGGTGGATGGACGGTAAGACAAGCAATTTAATATCCATGAATATTAACAAAACATACACTTTATATTAAATACAAAAATAATCATAAGCAAGGAATGAACTAAAAGTCACACATCTATTCACACATTTTTGGCTCCCAACTGTATTAAATTCTCTTAAAATATTATGTTACATTTATGAGACGCTTATAAGTATTTACCGATAATATTCTAGGTGATTCAAAGAAGAGATGATTTTGGAGACCCCAGGGAAAACTTCAACAGAGACTGGAATGACTACAAAAACGGATTTGGCGATCCCGGAAAGGAATTTTGGCTTGGAAATGAAAATATTTACATGCTTACCAATAATGAAGAATACATCCTTAGAGTAGAATTAGAAGATTTTGAAGGAAACAAAAGGTAACCCCTATATATTTTGGAAAATTGTGTTGTGAAACCCTAACGCAATATATCGAAAATCCCATAAAGATGTATATCATTATTTCCAAAACTGTAATTATTACAGATTAAACATACCAGGGACATATCTTAAATTCGTTGACAGAGATAAACTGTAATCAGTTAAATCATAAAAGTTTATTACTATACAGAGCGTACCACCTAATACTACGCGAGGATTAAACAGTTTAAAATTGTAATATTGCGGCAAAATTAAATAAGCTACAGTTGCCGTGCGGGAGTAGATCATATTTAATAAACTTATCCAATTTGTTCCAAAATAAAGACAATTGAAAGGCTCTCATAAGTAACTGCCTGATAATTTTAGGGCTAAGCTCACAACACTGCACTCTCTATAGGTTATGCAACCTGCCGTTTCGTTCCAAATGTATATGTAGTGAAATATGTATGATAGGTTGCCTACAACGATTCGTTATAAGCCGCTCTTGAAAATAAAGTCAATCTACAGTCACCTTCATATCATTAACATGGCATGACACACTTAGTAGGATTTGTCTACCAGCAATCCTTTGTAAATTATTCGTGAAAATAAAGTCAGTCTAAAGTCAACCTTCATTTTATTGACGTTACATGGCGCAGTTGGTAGGATTTATCTACAATGATGCTCTGTAAATCATTCGTGAAAACAATCTTAGAGTCAATCTAAAGTCAACCTTTATTTTAACAACATGACATGAAAATAAAGTCAATCTACAGTCACCTTCGTTTCATTAGTATGACAAGGTGCTATTGATAGGATCTACCCGTTGTAAACCACAAATGAAAATATAATCAGTCTAAAGTAACTTTCGTGTCATTAACATGACACTGGGCAGTTGATAGAAGTTGTCTACAACACTCCGTTTATAAGCCATTCATGAAAATAAAGTCAATCTAAAGTCAACCTTCTTTTCACTAACATGACATGGCGCAGTTAGTAGGATTCTACTACAACGGACCGTTGTAAGCCGCTCATGAAAATAAAGTCAATCTAAAATGACCTTAGTGTCATTAACATGGCATAGCACAGTTAGTAGGATTTGTCTGCAATAATCCTTTGTAAGCCATTCGTGAAAATAAAGTCAGTCTAACGTCAACCTTCATTTTATTGACATTACATGGCGCAGTTGGTAGGATTTGTCTACAGTGATCCTTTGTAAGCCATTCGTGAAAATAAAGTCAGTTTAAAGTCAACCTTCATTTTATTGACATTACATGGCGCAGTTGGTAGGATTTGTCTACAGTGATCCTTTGTAAGCCATTCGTGAAAATAAAGTTAGTCTCAGGTCAACCTTCCTTTTATTAACATGACATGGCGCAGTTGGTAGGAATTATCTACAATGATCCTCTGTAAATCATTCATGAAAATAATGTTAGAATCAGTCTAAAGTCAACCTGCGTTTTAATAACATGACATGGCGCAGTTGGTAGGATTTGCCTACAATAAACCGTCGTAGGCCGCTCATGAAAATAAAGTCAATCTACAGTCACCTTCCTTTCATTAGTATGACAAGGTGCTATTGATAGGATCGATCCGTTGTAAGCCGCGAATGAAAATAAAATCAGTCTAAAGTCAACTTTCGCGTCATTAACATGACACTGCGTAGTTGGTAGACGTTGTCTACAACACTCCGTTTATAAGCCATTCGTGAAAATAAAGATAGTCTAAAGTTAATCTTCGTTTCATTAACATAATATGGTGCAGTTGGTAAGATTTGCCTATAACAAGCCGTTGTAAGCCACCCATAAAAATAAAGTCAGTCCAAAGTTAACCTTCGTTACATTAACATGACATGGCGCAGTCAGTAGGATTTTCCTATAACGATCCGTTATAAGCTGCTCATGAAAATAACGTTAACGTTTGTTTCATTTATATGACATGGGGCAGTTGGTTGGATTTATCTAGAACAATCCGTTGTAAGCCATTCAAGAAAATAAAATCAGTCTAAAGTCAACCTTCATTTTATTAAGATGACATGGTGTAGTTGGTAGAATTTGTATACAACGATCCGTTATAAGTCGCTTATGAAAATACAATCAGTCTAAAGTCAACATTTGTCTCATTAACATAACATGGCGCAATCGGTAGAAATTGCCTACAACGGTACATAGAATATTATCATACATTTACTGAAAACTGACGTATAGATTTAGACGTTTACAATTCTTCAGCAATGTATGACAAGCATGTTGACCACAAAATCGTTTCTCAGACGTGCTTGATCCGACAAAAATCATTAGTAAATGTTAAGATACGCTGGAATGCAATAATTGTAATAATCCACTTTTTTCCCAAACTCTGCACCATTAAACTAGTTTAAATACTATAAATTTTAACATTTAGCAATCTATCTACCTTAATTACCACACAATCATTAAATTATTATGATAACAATTATATCAAGGAAAACAGTTGCATTTGTATTTCTAGTATGTATGTTGTACTAATGAATACATTTACAATGAGTGATTGGTTGCATAACCTTCAGGTGTTTAAATGTGTTTTCGTGTTTTACATTATTGTATTGTAAACCTTATCTATTTTGGAATATACAAAATGCATTCCTTATAACAAAATCATATTTTAACGTACTAGAACAGAAAAAGACCAATAATTTAAAAAATCTCATACGTATTACATATATTTCAATTTCTTTTATAGTTACGAGACAGATTTGAAAATTTTTTCATGTTTTATTCATATATATCGGAAGTATGTCTAAGTCTCTTACGAGACGTAACCGTCTTCTCTCCTGCACCAATGTCGCGCTTCTTAAAGTGCCACAGACATAGAGGACCTACAGTTTAACGTGGGCTCCGACCCACGGGAAGTGTAAACACTTCTACCCCAGAGAAGATTTCCTAGACAAAATAACTCGCTGGTTTGCGATTGATTTGCGAGAGACTGAGAATTGAACCCCAGACCATCCAATTGACATTCGTATAAAATTGCGAACACTCAATGTCTTTCTAAAAGTCAAGTGTTTAAGTGGTCGAAACGTTTTACAGACGGGAGAATTCGTGTAAAAAATGAGTATTATGTACGACTAGCTGCAGCTTCGGTTATTCGTGAAAATGAAGAAAACGTTAATACCCTTATTCCACAAGACAGAGGGTTAATAGTTCGTCAAAATTCTCAAAATTTACATATTGTGTCGGAAATATTAGAACACATCATAAAAAGCAAACTACAATATCGTGAGGCAAGTGTCAAGTAGGTACGCGCTTGTTAACTAAAGAACACAAGTTAAATTGTTTGCAAATCGCTTCTTCTTTACTGCAGCGATATGAGAGAGAAGAAGTTTAATTTTCGACTCAATTGTGACAACTGATGACCCCTGGGTACATTATTTTACTCCTGAGCCAAAATGTGCAAACATGCAGTGGTGTTACACCACAACTCCAAAACCGAATAAAGCAAAATGGCGGTACCAGCTGGTAAACGGATGGCAACATTTTTTTGGAATTCTGAAGCAGTCTCCTTGATTTAGTTACAGAACGTCGTATAATTAAGGCAGACTATTATTCAATACTTTTACGCTATAAAGTTAAACTGGCGATCAAAATCAAATAAAAGAGAAAACAAAGTTCTATTTGCTTTCTCCAAGAAAATTCTCGCCCTCATACTGCTGCAAGAACAATTGATCTTCAGTGGAACCTTTTTTCGCATGCAGTATACAGTCATAATTTTGTTCCCTTCGATTATTTGTTTGGACCACTAAAAGAATTTTTCGCCAGGAAATTTTTTAATCAAATAATGACGTTATCGATACTGTTCGAGAGTGGATACACATGCAACGCAACGAACTTTTCCAGCAAGGTATTGGAAAGCTTCCAAATGCATCGCTAGGCAAGGAGACTACATCGGAAAGTAATATAATTTTCATCGTTGTAATATTGTAACACTCTTTCTTATAAATAAATTTCTGTTCAAATCTGGACACTCCTTGTACATATAGAATGGCCAGAATTATCACTTTTTCTTAAGTATAATTAAATGGATCATTGATGCCTACTTGTGGAAATACCAAGTCCAGCTGTCAATTTACTTAAATTTTAAGTCACGAGATTTCAAAGAACGAGAAAACAGTAGTGGTAAGTAACCATATTATTGGACCACATTTCTTCCATGAAAATTCAACTGGACAACATTACTTGGGTTTCCTTTAAATCATTTTACCCCGGTTGTTGGTAGATGTAGAATTCAATGTACTACAAAAACTTGGTACTAACATAATGGTTGTGCTACTCACTACACTTGGATTGTTAGGAATTACTTCTTCTACCGCTGTGTGTAAACCAAGGGCCTGTTAATTCCCTAGAATGGAGTAGGTTCTATGAGTCCCCTTTGCACGTATGTCGGGCAGGAGGCTAGCCTAACCCGTCGAACAGAGAAGAGAAGTGCACTACGTGGTTTACGGCTATCAAATATGTTTGTACGACAACCGGGGCCGACGGCTTTACGTGCCCTCCGAAGCACTACAGGTTGCATATGCCACTATATTGGTCCAACTATCCAAGTACTGATCAGCGCGGACTGTTCTACACTGCCAATACCGCTATGCAACCGATAGGAATTACTTAATGTATTTGAAGAAAAGTGGAAGGGAATCTATGGTTCCTATAGAGACGGCCGTGGGCTAGAGGTTAGCGCGTTAGACTTCTACGCAGAAGGTCCTGGGTTTAATTTCCAGTGCCGGGACATCGGATTTTTAACGGCCGTTCTTCCCCACAAGGCAGTGGCAAACCAGCGAGGTATTGTGCCTTATAGTAAATCTTCTCTGGTGTAGAAGTGTTTACACTTGCCGTGGTTCGGAGGCCACGTTAAACTGTAGGTCCTCTACGTGGTACTTTAAAACGCGCAACACCGGCATAGAAGAGAAGATCGCCACATCTCGTAAGAGATAAGGCACTTGACGAAGCAGAAGGATAGGAAGAGGAGCTGTGCACAAGAGGTTGCAAATCACACTCCATTAAATTTTTTGTGGAATACAATTAACGAAATAGTATACCGAGCTACTGTAGTATAAATGAGCGTGATTTACAAAATAATAATGAAATATGTATCAGTTACAGCTGACACGCTTACTCGTTTCCGGATATCATTTTTAAAGTGAATAAAAAAATTGTGTAGAAGTAGATAGAGGCAAATTTTTCAACATTTTTTGATTAAATTGCTATTTATTAATTGTTTTGTTTTTCACTTCTTTAGTTTTCAATATAATACGGTTGCACCAATGGGTGCTTTTGTTATTAAGTGCTAATATTATAACCAATACTGGAAACTGTTAACTGCTACAGTTAGAGATCAACTTGACGGAAAGTAGCTATGATCTATTTCAATACGTCAATATTCAAAAATTGAATTATCTCAGTTGCTGTAATATATGTACATACGGTTGCGCCAACCACTTTTAAACACGGCCAACAAACCTAGGCCACCCTGTAGAAACAATTTAAATATCATTTTATTCTCAGTCTGGCTGACATTTAAATCTACATGATCGCGTTACAAATACTTAATTAACATGCAAAAATGATGACACGTCAGTCCAAACACTACTATTTATCATAGTCGCTGTTGTTAATGGCAATAATGATACTCTTCATTATGTTACCTAACACACTTCTCTTTCAGTATGCTCCATATTTGCTAGCGCGTACTCTCAAGGTAAACAGGCTCATCTTCGCTTTCACTGGCCATTATATTTAATCATATTCTTAGATCAGAAAGGCATTCACGTTTAGGTGTCAAATTTAATTATTTCTTGTGAATGAAATGATACTAGGATTCGTAAAAATGGTTAAAGTAATTATAGAAAAACTGTTCGCTCTTGGATTTCTGAAAACAAGATTTAAAGAATTACAAAATGTTTATTACATATTTAGAAAATAAGTACTATAGGTTTTCGTTTCGGCTATTTTATTTTTTGACAAGTTTACGCAATATACTTTTGATTTAAACATTCCTTTAAAACTAATATATTTTTGTATTGATTAATGCAGACATTTTTACATGAATTTGAAATTATACTTCTTCCAATGATTTGTTTCTTTGCTTTTCGCCTTTCTGTCTTTCTGTAGGGCTTTCGCGTTCTTTCTTCTGATTTATTTTTTAGACAATCTAGTAAAATCAACAAATTATGGTATAAAAGCTATCCTTGCCACGCTATCATAAAAATATATTTTAATAATGTAGCGTTACGGACCCTTGTGTTGTGTTTATCTTTTATTC
>JABXWE010054166.1:0-15674 GCA_014611495.1 Limonius californicus
CGTGTACGTAACCTTTAGGCCAAATATAGATATAAATTATTATAAATTTCTGCCATAAAGTAAATCGTTTACAAAATACAGAGTGTTAAATTAGTATTTATTAAATAATTACAATTTCAGAAAAGCCAATATTTCTTTTTATTTTAGTTTAAATTCACTATAAAGATTGTTCAAAATGGCCACCGTTGCTCTGGAGACGCATTCTGGCTCTTGTTAAGAGAGATCTGGTTGCCCTACGTAACATATCATTATTATTCCGAATTAGTTCTGTTGCCTCAAAAATGCATCTCCTAAGATCTTCAATAGTCTCTAATAGTGTTTAGTATACCATATCTTTCATATGACCCCACCAATAATACTCTAAACAAGTTAAGACCGGAGATCTGGAGGACTAGAGGTGCTTCTCTCCTCTATCAATTACACGTCCTTCAAACCGTTGATTCAAAAATTGTCTTACACGTATCCCAATGTGCGCAGGGGCACCATGGTACTGGTACCACATGCCATGTCTGATCGCCAGAGGGACATTATCTAACAATCCTCGCAAACGATCTTCTAGACAATTTAAATATATATCGGCGGTTAAATAGTTCGCAAAAACGAATGGACCAAAGAGCATGTTATCAATAATTCCACACCAGATATTCACTGAAAACCTATGTTGATAATTTGAAACTGCGATTTCGTGTGGTTTCTGAAATTCCCAAGAGTGGCTGTTCTTTCTGTTCATTAATCCATTCTTTGTAAATGTTGCCTCATCCGTGAATAAAATTTTATGCGTAGGTTTCCATTTTGAATGATCCAGCAGAAAAATTCCATACAACTAGCGAAATCTTTAGGTAAGAGGGCTTGAACAGACTGGATATGAAATGGATATAAACCATGACGTTTTGATATTATCCAAACTCATTCGTGCTACATTAATTTGTACAGATACACTGCGAACAGAGGTGCTGGGATTATTACTAATTTTTCCCAGTTTCCCTCATTGTCTAGTATTTGCTGTATTGGACGCTCAGTCGACGGTTTCGTGAAAGTTCCGTGTTCACGTATGTGGTTATGCACTCGTTGGAAAACCCGTCGGTCTGGTAGTCGCTGATTTGGAAATCTCAACCCATAGTCTTGAGCAGCTGCTACTGAATTTCCATCATAAAAACCGTTAATGGATATCGGCATACTCTTGCGTTGTAACAGTAAACATTATCAATATTGTTGATAAACGCAGGCAGAGAAATCAACTTTAAGTGCTTTACTGTTTGACATACAAATAAATAGTATCATTTCCATAGTAACGTAAACACTTTGTATCAAACACCACTTAATATCATTTATTGTTTCGGCTGCTTCAGTATTTAACTAATACAGGCCATAACTTGTTTAATAGTCGATTTAAAGAAAATGACTACTCTTCGACTTCTTTGCACCTCTCCTACACGTAGGTAAAGTAGTGACCTCCCATCATGGGACACCCTTTATATATATATATATATATATATGTGTGTGTGTGTATATATGTATAATATAAATATTTCAAGTATGTATTTTCCAGGGTCTGTCAATATAAGATATAATTTTCGCACAATACTATTGAATTTTAGAAAGGTATTAAAATTTTCTTTTTGGAAATTATTTTTCGGTTTGTCGTTCATAAGCTAGTTTAAAAGAAATATTAGTTTCCTACGTGAAATGCTAATTTCGAGAGAGTTCTTGCGCTTGAAAAACGCTTTCCAAATACCTACGTGAAATGCTAATTTCGAGAGAGTTCTTGCGCTTGAAAAACGCTTTCCAAATACCGTATTGCAGTATTTAAACCGGATTTGGTAATATGAAATGTTACAAAGCAAAGTTGAATGTGTTTCACTAGAAGCAAGAATAATATTACGGATGTGCTACCACCGTCCATCAACCCATCGGAATTACTTTGCCATGCAATAAATTCAATTTTCAGACAATTACATTATGACACTACCAATTTTTCTACCTAACTTTTTGCTCCTCGTATATATAAACGGAACCAAATGAATTTAACGAACTAAATTGCTTCTATCAAACCGATTACCAACTAGAGTTTGATGCAGTCATATTTGGCAAACGAACGTAGAAACATTAATTTCGTCCGTCAAGTCTTGCAAAAAATTCACATCGCGATATCATAAATGCAAATTAATCCTTCGGGCTAAGCAGTCTTAAAAATTTAAAGCCCACGTTGCTTCTATTAGCAGCCGATTTTTTATGCACATAAATCTAAGTTCATTGTCATTAATACCTTGCTAATTGAGAAAACCGTGCGTTTTATTCATTAGGGGAAATAAATCACGGAGCTGTTTGGTATTATTTAACTGAAACTAATAAATTACTTTTCTAATGCGGAATGAAATAAACATTCTTGAAATAAAATATGCTGTGCCAGGTTTGGGTTACAGTACGAATAATTTGTATAAAAATGTAAAAAATATTCCTCTTCTTACGGTTTAACATCTGTCTCATAATTAAACCATACATTTTAATTGTTCAGAAAGCCAAGGGGTATCTTCATTGAATAGAAATCTTGGTAAAAAGTTTGGAAAAAAATCGAAGCACCATACGTTCACTTTGCTACGTTGTTCACATTATGCACTTACTTTGGTATACAAATTATCTATTGTCTTCATGCAGTGTCCTTTCACGACATGTATGTTTCTATTTTTTAACGGCGGCATCTGATACAGAACTGCATGGTCACTCTGTCTTTTTACCCTAATGTCAGGGTTGTATACAAATAAGCTGATTTAAAAATAGGAAGTTTCGCTCATAGGCACTGCACGAAATTGAAATATGAATGGCAACTTTTTAATTTGGTAGTCTGTCTCGCTTATGACTAATTTCTTAATTTTTGACATATCCTGTAGTTAGTAGTAATAATTAGATGGCTGCAACTTTTTCAATTAAGCGGCTAGTAAAGTAGCTCAAGATTAGCGATGTTTATTGCACCGCTCCTACTGCAATACGCGACCTCTCCATATGCATATATCCAAGAATAAAATTCGGTGAAACGCTTATCGAAGAAAGCATCGGAACTGAGAAAATGGAGAAAATCAATACCATAAAATCCACCTTTCTTTGTAATAAATGTGTTAATTTAGTGAATGTTTCACCCTCTTACAAACTACCATCTCTTGAGAATATAATGCACACAACCTCAATGTCGAAATGTATATAATTTTCTCACAATTAGAACAATGCCAATTTATTTGATGGTATATTAAAAGCATTGCCTTTTATATTGACCGCATTTCGTTTACCAGCGTTTAGGTAGATGGCTGTAAGCCCCGATAGGGACAGATAAAGAAATATAATAGTTCAGGATCCCCGACTGACAAAAAAATAAATATATAAGTGCTTATTTGATTAATTCCCATCCATCAAAATATATTCACTACATTTTCTATTTTCAGCTTTACCATGTTTAACAGCCATTTCTTTTCTACAGTTTTTACGCTTTGTTTGATGAAATAAATAATTACTTAGGAACTTCTTAGATATATTTCCTGCTTTCTTACAGACGTTAATATCAACTGTCATAATTTCTACATCAGATAAAGCAGTATCAAATATGGAACCTCACTGTTGCAAAGAACTCGCAATGCACCGAATTGTTTTTGTAATAATTTACAATTAGAAAATTGTAATTAGCAAAGAAAAGCATTAGAAAAGTCAAACTCAGCATTGACATCCGGTATCTGGTGCAGGCTTACCGTAATCACAACTGTATTACTTATTAGTATTATCGTCGGTTTAGTAGATGACATGAGGGGGCTGAAGTAAGGGGATTTCACTTCTTAGAAGCAAACCTAAACAGTAAACAAACTTTAATACTTGCTTTGAAAACATTTACTAATATAAGTGGGGTGACTAAACATTCAAATTTCAATTGTATAGTTATAAAAGTGCATTTTCAATTTCATACAGCATAAATTAAAAATGGCGTTGATAAATTATAATAACAATTAATCAAATCCAATCTGGCTGTTGTTAACACTTTTGCATTTTTTTGTACTATAATTTAGTGTAGCATATTCTCAATGCGTAAATAATGTTTTTATAAAATAGTAATGCAGGGATTCCGGTCTCAAGTAGGTGAATTTTCTCAGAAGGACACATTAGGCCGCATTCATGTATCATGGCATCTCGTCAGCCGAGTACAATAACTTCTTAATTACGAAGATGCTAAACCAGTTTGGGAAATCTAAATTCAATCTAACCTTTTATATAGGCAAACCGTCATATATACTTTTTCCAGTACCCCTCATCGTACGGACGTGCATCTGAAGGTTAAAGAGGAAACTGCAATATAGAAGGCAATACGTTTAGTGTACGACCAAACAAATTGGTTATAGAATGCCGTCATTCAAATAATTTTATGATCAATATTGACAACGGGGTTGTGTGAATTATATACTTAAAGAATACTAGTTTATAGTAAGATCAAACTATCGCCATTAAATTAAGTCCACGTAGGTATATAACACGTAGGTTAATTTTATTGTATTTTTGCACTACCCTGGCAAATGTTGTATTGTAACTTCTTGATGTTTTGATAATAGTTTCACTGCATGGCCATCTTGGATATGTTTGCTAACTTATATGCTTACCAATATGGTGACAATAGGAAACGCTAATTTAAACTTATTTTATACCACGTTACTAGAAATGTTTGCACCCTCCTCCTCCACTCCAATAATGTGGATTTGGGAAAAACATAAGCAGTTTTCTCTACTGCTTTTTTCAAACCACAACATGTTTTTGGTTGCTATTGCAATATAAATACTATATTAGAAAAGGGGATTCCCCGCAAGCTTCTCTTTTAGTACTACTACTGAAAGTTTGTAAACTTTAACCTCGCCAGAAAAATTAAATCGTGCGCAAGTCATGGCTCTCATATGCAAAGTGCGCTATAAAAGGTTACATTTATTCCCCACGTTGTGTTAATATAAAATATAGTATCACTTTATTATACTTTCCTCCAGCAGTACGAGAAGGGCATTGCGATCGCGCTGGCGACGTGTTTAAGGCAGCATTGACAATCCAATAATATGACAGTCGATCGAATGCAAATGAGAAGTGACCGGCGGCGCCAGACGAGGAAGCAGACGCCGCTACTGCAACACGTGGCCCGGACCCGCTCCGGAGTTTTCCCGGAATCTGGTACACGTTTCGTGCACAATCCTGCGGACAGTCTCACGAACCGTAAACAATCAGTCACACCGTATTAGCTCGAAGATGTTTTGACTGCGCCTTCCTCATCACTTCCCGTTGGCCTCGACCTCACTCCTCGCATTACACGATCACTTTTAAATGTGCAGTTTATGGAATGCCCCGAATGCCTGTCGTCCGAGAAATTATAATGATTGCATTTCTGCGTACGTCACAGAAAATTCGAGTTATTTAGATGCAGCGTAATGCATTAGGAAAATACGTGTATTTATGTTGTTTGTTGGAAAAACGCGAGGAAGAACGTGCATTAGGTCTGAATACATTTCAGGTATACAAGGGATAATATTAAAATGAAAAGTCAAGTCGTGCTATTCGCACTTTCAAACTGCATAATGTTATATTTGCAATTCAGTAGTTACTATGATCTCTTGTAATCGAAGATGTATGGGAAATTTTGCATTCATATGTATAATAGTGACATTATGGGTATACTACTGCGTGGAATTCCTCCTCGAAGACGTGTTATTAGTGGACCATAGAAATCCTGTGCGATTTAACATGCAAGCTTTCCGATTTATTATTCTGTTAAGTACGGAGTGTCCATAAATAACCATTGGGACGCAGGTGGTTGTGAATTTTAATGCATACCTTTTTTCGCCGCTCCATTCATGCTGAAATTTAACTACAACGTCATTCCTTTTAAAGCGATTTGGTTCCTTTATACTAGTTATTGAAAAATGTAGAGAGCAGGGCTGATTTTTCATCTACTCTCCTTTTTTTCTAGTATAAGCCATAAGGTTAGAAATTATTGTTATTTGTAACCAGGTTCTACCAATTCATGTAATAGGTAATACCATTTTATCCAACTGCATGTAAATTATTTTAATTAGATTTTTGGCCCTCCTAGTTGTTAAAACCGATTTATTTTTTCTATTCCTCTAATGTGGCGCTAAGTACCTCCCAGAGCTGAGCGCCCATAGGTAACGGCCTGCTTTTTCTAAAATATTACCGAAGAAAGTTTCCAATACTGTTTTGTTTTTGGTTGTAAACGGGCATGAGAAAAATAATCGTTTTGCGTGTTTGTATCTGTAAATCATAGTAATTTAGCAAATATTTTCTTTTTCTTAATCATCTCCCTTTCACATGTCGGTGTTGGGTTATGCACTAAAAGGTAATAATAATTGACTTTTCAATCAGTACGCTCCTACATATTATGCCAAACCCCTTTTCACACTAATTCTTTTTTTACTCGTACCATTTATACTGAAGAGGACTTCTAACCCATTCTAACAACTGTCGTGGTGGTAGTATGACATCCAGGACTAAATATCAACGTACCCGCCGCTAGCACGAGGCGCCATGTTGACACAGCTTTAGGACTACCATACAAATACTGACCGGAGACAGCGATGCTTAACACTCCTGGTGAATGTTGCAAATATACAATCTTGTAAATCCCAAAAAAAGGATACAATGTTAAGTGAAAATGTACTAAGCATATTTAAAATTGCAGAAAACTATCATCGTACGCTGCTTTCCTTGAAACTTTTTTACTTACTAATTTCAAAGTATTATTTTAATTTCTTTTGATCAGTTTTACAAAACACTGATACTATGTTTTATTACTGGAAATCAAAAATACCATATTAACTTGTTTCACACTTCTAGCTGTACTTAATAACCGCGTTAACCTTTAGTTATGTAAACTCATCTAAATGTATTGTAAAATAGTCATGTGTATTGCCTAATTTATCGATTTGTAAATACAAATATGTTGGCTATTCAACACAAATTCAAAGATCTTCTACTGCTTAGTTTATCGTAGCTTAGAATATCAAATACCTATTCTGTTTCAGCCATTTTGGATACATCCTGCATACATTTTAAATTCTTTTAGTCTTAGACATATATATTACAATACTAAGTTGTACGTATTACAATTTTTGTTGTCAGTCTAGGTAAACTCTTTGAAATATACCACATACTAATGTGGTGATATTTCAAAATTTGATGAATTTTAAATACCCACATTGTGATTACTAAGTACAGAATCATATAAACTTCTAAAGCTTAGTATTTTTCATAGCATCGCATATCTTGTTTGCGCCATTTTAGATTCCTGTATACTTTTTATACACTTTTAGTCTTACGTAAACACTATAATACTAGATTATATTGCGTTTAATGTGTTGCTCTTACACCTACTACAATTAGGAAAATGTTTAAA
Organism: Limonius californicus; assembly: GCA_014611495.1. Taxonomy (NCBI): domain Eukaryota; kingdom Metazoa; phylum Arthropoda; class Insecta; order Coleoptera; family Elateridae; genus Limonius; species Limonius californicus. The sequence goes on from JABXWE010054166.1 coordinate 7,421, forward strand.
AAAATTATAATTATTTTCTTCTTTTTATCACTAGTACATACATTATCTTCTGGAAGCAGCGACCGACAAAATGCTTGTAGTTAATAAAAATTCAAAATCCCCATGTAAAACAATCGGCAAAGCATTTATCAGATCTAACACCATCTGCACCCCTATAATACTAATTTACGAACATCCAGTAATTGAACTACGCCATCTTTCATGAAGCAGAAAAAATGGTTACCTCAAAATAGGATAGCAATGAAAAAGACCAATCAAAATAGGGTTTACATTGAAATTCAGTGGCAAAGGTTTTGAAAATATATGTTATAAATTACAGAAAGTCATTCATATTTCTCAACTTTATAACTGCTTAAAAAATTGCATTTTACGTTTTATTAAATATATACGCCGTTGAAATTTGGAATAAGTTATTCTTAAACTACATAAACTAATGATGAAGTTAATATTACAAAAATTCTTATGTTTGTTTAGTATTATCGTTTATATCTTTTTAAAGGAGTGTGGAATCACCATAACCTAATTTTGTGTTCAATTCCGTTTTGTTATCATGGTCACAATAATTTTAATTTGGAACTTGGCATAGATCTTGCAATTAATTTATTATTTCAGTAATTTCAGTACATGTACAAGATACATAAGAATAAATACTGTTTATAATTTTGCATTATAATATGCTTGTTGTATGCCTGTATATTTAAGTTTTAATTATATACAAAAGATCTTTTGCTTTTTTGTTCATAAATATCAATTAATGCAAAGAAATTGCGTAGTAACTCTGCGTGAACATGCTTGAGCAGTTTTAGTAGTAAAACGCAAGCTTCCAACGGGTTCTCTTAAATATTAGAAGCTAACGTATTTATGAGTAAGTTTTGGAAATAAATTCTGTTAAGAGGACTCTTTAAACTGTTTGTTCGTTCAGCTAAAGATTCCGCAGCGATGATTATTACTTAAGCAAGTATCATTTCCAGTAACGGTTACATAATATTACATCATAAAAATGGTTCAGTAACAAAATATTAGAACTACAACGGCTGTTAATACATTCAAATTACTTTGCTTGAACAAGAAAATTATTAATTGTTCTTATAGATATTTATGATGATTTATAGCTGTTTTACGTATTATAGAATAGAGCAAACATATGTATAAGATAGAAGCGGGACTCGAACCCAGGCTTTCTATTTGCTAAGTAAACATTTAAAATGAGCCCATTATTGATATGCTTAGCTATAACAAATAAATTATAATAAATGATTTAATAGCACGTTAATGACTAATTTAAACCATCTAAATGTAAAACATAAAATGCAATTCCATAGAAAAATGAGAAAAAACGTGATGACTTTGACATGCAGCTGTACACCTAACCTCCTACACTTTATGATAAACAGACACGAGTAAGGCATGTACTTAAGATAATTTAAGGTTGAGTTCGTGCACATTTAATATTGCAGAAAACTGGAAATTTTAATGCACGGTGATACGACTAACCTCATAACGTCACAGCGTTTTAAAACAATTTTGCACATATATTAAATCGTCTTGCATTTTAAAATCATGCCTTCCTGTAGGCGGTCAGTGATTTAATTCTATGTGAAGATGAGTCATGAGAGGTGACTACTGTTCCTTATTTATTTTATTAATTGATATGTGTAACGCTGAGACATCGTAACACTAACAAACATTCTAACGTAAGTCTAATTTCTAGTTGCTATAATTTCAAAAGCGTTTGTAATTAAGAGTTTTCGGTATTTTACCTCGCAAGGTGATATTTACGAACTGTTCAGAGCTGCACGTAATGCTTATCTAGGTAGGAAACCGTTGGAGCAGAAATTAATGAGACATGGATGCTTAAGCAAAGTTGGTTCAGTAAATGCAAAAGACTAGTTATGAAAATCGCAAATATTAGTTCCACGACTCAGTTGTATTAGCTATGTAGACTCAATTCGTGCTCGGACAAATATAAACATAGGTGGAGCTGTCGCAGGAATGTATTATCGTTTGTTTATACAGTCGGAACTAATTATATATTAAATAATTAAATGCACATTTCAGTTTCAGCGAAGATAACTGTAGAGTTGCCTTAAAAGGGGGTTGTTTTCGTCTTATTTGGATATTACTAAGAGCGTGATTAAGTAAAGATAGCGTGCTGTAAGCTAAAAGTAGCTCTTCCTGCTCGGCTAATTCTTATTTTAAACTATTCGAAGATACCACTACCTCTGCGCCACTTAACGTCATCGCTGCCAGGAAAAACAGAAAAAGAGTTTATTGCAAAACACGACATTGCGATAATAATTAAATTAGCTTGTAAGGACGGCGGGAGTTTTTAATAATAAACGGGAGGCGCCATATAGCCTCAGGAAGTAACTGACAGGTGTAATAAGTGCAAATAAAATTGACAAGGCCAGAGCAACGGTGACATTGCGGCTGCAGCCTGATGTAGTATAAAACAACTCGTTTATAAACGCAAAAATAATGGACGTATTCGATATCATGTTGTAATCTTATGCAATGGCCTGGAATATGCATGGGTTTAAGTTCATAGACCTCCGAGTAATAAAATATTCAAACAGAACCACCACGAATGGAGCAAGAAAATGGGAAAGCGATAAACTTGGAGAAAAATGCTTACGTACAGCTACAATTGCATAACAGAAAGCTAAAGTAATTGGTGTTATCTCACGAACCTAATTGGGATCATTTGAAACCATGATTTATTGCCTAAAAAGACGAAGAAATATATATTTTATGTGTCTTGTATTCACAATGAAATTTAACTGTGAAAGAAAAACGAAACGTGTTTTAAGAAAATGCAGGAAAATCTACAAGAAAGAATAATGAAATTCTGGCAAAAAGAATCCGCCAGTTTTCATGTTCATGAAGACAATCTCCAGATTATTGCAAACATAAGTAAGTATAAAAGTAACGAGAACACAAAATTTTAAATCTTTTCAACCAAACTCTGAAAAGAATAAAACAGTTTTACTGTAGCCAAAAATTAGGATTAGATTTCTTTAACAGCGTATGGTCAATTTTACATATCATAAATTTACGTATCCTTGCGCGAATCCTTAATATGCAGTTTCTAAGATAAATATTATTCTCATGTCCTACTTATATACAAAAACATATGTCTAATACTGACAGGTGGAATAATTTCAGAACGAGTTATATTGCCCAAAACGTGAAATTAATCTACTAAAGAAGGAAACATAATTAAAAGGGGATAATAATGCAATCAACGAAATATTTCAAAGTTTTTTAATGATGTTGGCGTCAAAATGTTCATGACCAACCGATATAGTCGAAATTGATCGTGCCGAATTGGTAGCAGCGAAAGGTCCCACTGCTTGATCCGGTCTCTTGCATTTAACCTTTATACCAGGATATGCAGATTTTAACCGATCAGTCCAATTAAGAAACTTATAAATTCCTTAATTGTTACAGATATATACAAATAAAATCTTTGAATAAAATATATTTTAGTAAAAATGTTATATCTATAGTGAAGCTAGGTTGTCGGGCATAAAGCTACCCACTCTTTTTATTATAATATTTCTTTATGCATGTATTTTTTTACTATTAAAATTTACTGTTGAAATGGAACCGCTAATATTTTAGAGTTTGGAAAGTTATCATCCAACATTTCAACGCTACCAATAAGAATAAATAAAAATTAGCAAAGATTCTACAAGCCACATATGTTTTCCCAATGAAAGATTTTAAATTATGTTCCTTTTACATCTTTTTCATTACCATTATCTTAATACATAGAAACATAATTAAACCTCTTCAACGTAGGTTTCTTAATGAACACTCAACATTGCTAAAGCTGAATTGGCGTAAACTATAGCATAGATAGCTGTTTTATAAAGTTTTATTTTTGAGTTCCTCTAATCCCAAAAGGTTTTATTTTTCAATCAAATTTTTGCATCGACAAACCATTATATTCATTTGCTTGTCTGTTCCGGGTCTTACGACTGTCTAACTGATCGCTAGAAAGCGATCTACAGGCGATGTAAAAGATAACACGTATAACGCACTACAAATTGCCATTTTTGAATAACAAATCGACAAAATTACAAAAAATGTTTAGATTGTATAACGAGTAGAAAATCTTGTCTTTTAAAATGTTGGGGTTCGTGGTGGTGGGAGCTGGAGGGATAAAGTAGGATAGACGACTTACATGGTAGAAGATATCCCCCTTTAAACTTCTGTAGGCCTGTCTGATTTTTTCAAATTTAATCATTTACAGAGTTATTCAGGATGTTGGGAAACTGTATATCATAAACATAGGTTGATTTTAGTATATTCTTAGACTACCTTTGACAATCATTTATCAGCAGTTGTTATGTTTTTCACTAATCACTAATATTTTTAGCTTACTACAATCTTGGATATATTCTCTACTGGTGAAATAAAACCGCAAGTACAAACGTCGCCTATTCATGTAACTACGATATCATAGAATAAGCCAATTTTAGCTTATTTTAAGTCACTTCAGTAGTCCCTTAATTAAAATTGGTATCAATTACATATATGTATTTTCCCAAAAAATCGCATCAACTTCAAAATTGAATATGTTAACCGAATTGTAAAATAACATATCAAGAAACCATCATTATCATTTATATTTTTTAAATTAAATTTTTAAAAATATTGTTCTTGCTCTTAGCTTTAAAAACATTACTCTATATATCAAGACTAAAAATGATACCCCATTTAAATATTTAGGGAGTCGTAAATATTGGGGGTGGTAGAAACATTTGAATATAGTTTCTTGAAAATGAAATAACTGCGTTGGTTTATGTGAATGTGCAGCGGTATTGACAGAAAAAATAATTCGTTTTCAAAATAAAAATAAGTCTAGTAATGGATGTATTACTTACAATTATTTCTTGATTCATTGAGAGGAATTAGTGGCTAAGAAAATTTCTGCAGATTTGAATGAAGTACTACAAGATGCAGTTAACGTTATCAACACTTGTACTGCATACAGAAGTGTGATGGCTGTCAAAGGGGTGGGCTTTAAGACAGCTATTAGTATTAATAAAATGAATTAAAATACAATTTCTGTCCGAGATTAACTCAGATTTACTCAGTTTTTTCACAATAAACATTGACTAAGCAAATTATGTTAAGTATTTGCCAGATTTGTTTGAAAAACTCAACGAACATAATATGTATCTCCAATAAGAGAACGTGCCGGCCGTAGGCTAGAGGTTACCGCGTTTGACTACGCTGAAGGTTCTGGGTTCAATTCCCAGCACCAGAACATCGGATGCTTAACGATCATTCTCTCTCGCAAGGCAATGGCAAACCAGCGAAGTATTCTGCCTAGTAAATCTTTTCTGGACTAAAAGTGTTTACACTTCCCGTGGTTCGGAGTCCACGTTAAGCTGTAGGTCCTCCATGTCTGTGGCACTTTAAACGCGCAATACAGGCAAAGGAGAGAAGATCGCTACATCTCGTAAGAGATAAAGCACTCAAAGAAGAATAAGAGAACACGAATATTTTTACAAGTAAATCTAAAATCAAGCGTCTATGTAAAAATTAAACGTATGGAAACATAAAGTGGACTCATTTGGTATGCTTGGAAAATTTTTAGATATATTTCCTAACTGAAATTAGACAATAATCAAAAAACATTTATCGTGAAAATGGAGGAGGTTAAATATGGTTCATTCAAAGTTCTAGAAGAATTTGCGGAACTTTCGTGTGATTCAAATCTCAATCTTGAATGTTTAAGGAAAAGCATGAAAACCTTTTGGCCGCGTGTTTAGCAGATTTCCAATACTGTTAAAATTGAAGATGGCAGCTGTTCTGCCATCTGTTACCACCTGTTTGTGCGAATCGTCATTTTCAACATTAAGGGCAATTTAACGAAATATGGCTCAAGTATTAAGAACATGGAAATTACTGTTACACCAGAGGTTTTATGTCAAAATAAGAAATCACATTCATCTCGTGAATGGGCTAAAGTGAGTTAAGATAAGCTAAAATCAACGGTTTTTATTGTCCCGGCGGCTATGTTAACAGACAACCTTCCAACATTCAGTTTTATACTCAAAGAACTAGTAGACAGCTAAAAAATATCGTAAAATCATCAAATCTGATTATAAAAAATTGCCCAAACTAGTACTAAAATCAAGACAAATTTCTGATATACATTGACTTATTGAAGTGTTTTTCCCTTATTACAAACCTTTAAGAATATAATGCATGCAACCTTCTCAATGTTTATCTAATTTTCTTATAATCAGGACAATACTGATACTAATTGATTTTCCCATATATTTTAAGTATTGTCTTCTACATTGGCTGCAGTTCGCTTTCCAGCATTCAGGTAGCCGGCCCTAAAGTCTCAGGAGGGACAGAAAATATAATGGTTTGTTAATTGTAAAAGTTGCGTTTAATTTTGAATGCCAGGTTGGATTAGGAGCAGGGACTTCGGTGGAACAGTGCGAATACGCACTGTCACTCGCGGTCACAGTGAAATGCGGTCGATTGGCCGCGTCTTCGAACCCCGACTGAGGCGACCGTATTTTACATACGAGTTAAGTTTAGGATGCATGTGGCATGAATGGTTAGTCTAATTTTTTTTTGATTCGCTAATAATTTTTTTGTATTTACTAGCTAATACGTTTAATTACAGCTACATTATGACTAATGATTCATTCTATACAGTGTTGATTCTTATTGCTTTTATAGAATAAAGCGAAGGGTCGCGAAAAAGTTTATCTGATCCAAAGGGGTCGTAAGCGAAAAAAGTTTGAGAAGCCCGGTTTTATTGAATTACTAAGTAATGCAGAAAAATCTTGCTTTAAAGCGTGGAGGATTGCAATATAATATTTTCCATCTCAACGTTTACTGAGTTACGATCATTTGCATATTTTATTACCAAAAATTTAAGGATATTTTTTAAGTTAAGGTAAATAGAAATAGTCTATCATTTTTCCAACGACCTCCTTTGAGTTCCTCGACTTCTTATCTATATTTATCTTAAAATTTCAAAATGTAACTCTTTTACTGATGTTAGGAATTTTTATGTTAAGTTGTTAAAATGTTTGTAACTTTTGTTAAGTTGGTAGAATGCACGATGCTGCGCATGCTCAGCTAGACAGAGCGTGAGTAGGCAATTCTAAAAGGTTCTGAAAGACCCCTGTAACCGACGCCGATGCCATGAGGGTGAATAATAAAGATATTTGAATAGTTGTTTCATTCGTTTTTTAACTACGAGAAAATACGCAACATTATGTTTTTTGTTTGTTTTTGTGTTTTTAACTATTAAAAATAATAAAACTTGCTTGTAGCCGCTAAAGCGAGATTTAATCGTGGCTTGAGTGCCAAAACATATTTTTGATGATGACTGATCTATACCTAAGACATCAACGTTCATTTTGAAACCTTTCAACCTTGTTTTTTCGAAAAAGGATTGCGACATAAAGTTAGATCGGCTAGCTGGGTCTAACAAGGCCCTACATTTAATATGATTTCCAAAAATGTCATTGACAAAAACAATAGTTGTTGACAATAACATTTGAAATTTGTGTTCTAAACAATGTATCGCGATTGTAGAGCTAGTAGTTTGCGGTTTCTCATTCGATGAGGGTCTGCGGTGTGCGAAAACGATGCAGTGCTGGGAAAATATGGTGCGGTGTAATTTTCACAGCTTCCTGGAAATTTTCATGTTCTTGGATAATCCATAGGTCGCTGGTTCATATCCGGCTCGATGGACCAATATCTTGCGTATTTGTCGTAATTAAAAAAAGAATGAAACAACTATTGAAGTATCTTTTATTTTTGACCCTCATGGCATCAGCGTCTGTTACAGGGGTCAGAATCTTTTAGAATTGCCTACTCACGCTCTGTCTAGCTGCGATCGCGCATTCTACCAACTTAACAAAAATTACAAACATTTCAACAACTTAATATAACAATTCCTCACAACTGAATTCATTGATATTTAATAAAGTAAACAGGAAGTAGGTAGTCATCGATGGGACCGCGGTGGTCGAGTGCGAGAACGCATTGACCACTCGAGGTCACACTGAATTGCGCTTGTTCCGGCGTGGTTTCGAATCCCCGCTGGGGCGACCGCAATTCACTTAGTTAAGTTTAGGGTGCATGCTGCATGAATGGTTAGTGTGTAAGGGACGCCCGCACCCCCCTGAAGTAATGCGAAAGCGGTTCCGGGGGGGGAACGGTAGTATGAATGTGTAAAAAAAAAAAGGTACGTCATCGATGTTTT
>JABXWE010054171.1:0-15118 GCA_014611495.1 Limonius californicus
AGAAATAACGGAAACCGCGAAAACGACGTGTAAGTTACTGCCGAGGAAATCGCAGAAACAGTACACACGGCATAAAATCGTTGTGGCTAGTGAACCGATATACGTTCATCTAAAGCAAAATTTTTATAATACTGATTCAGACCAAAAATTGTAACTTCCTATGAAATAGTCGTAGAGAAGGTATAGTCTCCTACTCGTGTAGAATAGCTATTATTCACTCGGATGATTCTGTCACTCGCCTTCGGCTCGTGACAGAATTTTCATCCCCGTGAATAATAGCTGTCATTCTACACTCGTTGAAGAATATATACTATTCCAAATTAAAACTTTAAAATACTTTGAATGGAGCCTTTCAGCGAAATTTAATTAAATATGGATTTTCTATCTGTTCTTCTTGCACGTGTCTGGCAAACAGCCCTGTTTACTCTTTCAAGCCTTCATTGTACATTATAGAATGTAGGAACTCTTTTGTAGGACGGTGAATGGGGCTTTTAAAGAGACTGTAAAGGAAGGGAGATTAATTCATAATATTAATTTATTGAAGTTATTAAATTAGGGGAAGCTGTGATAATCCGGATGCTGGTGGCATGACCTCCTAATAGCGCACTACACGTGCCACTCCATCAACGTTGCTTTAATCAGTTTTGGGGTGGCGGCGGCGCACCTTACTCAATTTTCATAGCCATTCAATAGGAAAATTGCGTTTTTATTGTGTGGTGCTAGTAAAATGAAGTTGGGTTTTTTATATCAAATTTCTGCGAAATGGAAAATAAGGAAAAGTATTCCCGGTATACTTAAGAAAAGAGTCACCTTAATATGATTAAAAATGGTTTATTTGAATTATTTGATCTGTTTCCAAGAGCATGAATATTTTTATAGTTTACATACTTTATTATTAGTCGTACCATCGCGTAAATTGCCTGTCTAATTAACCACAACGTTGCGTCACAGAAATTAAATATAGTGGTGTGATGCTATAATGATACTACGCCATGATGAACTTCAGACATTAAAACATACCCACAATAATTATAAGATGCATTATTATACAATTTTTTATCGACTACAGTACTTATCAAAGATCAGTGAGACTAGTAATCGCTTTTTTACAAGTTCTAGCTTCTTCCTGACCCGCAAGCTAAGTTATGGTTTCTGTATACATATATGACGTTATGAATAGACTCCCTCCGTCGTTGCTCATTTAAAATCATGCATAGATGTTTTACTGACTCATAACATACAAAGGGTGGTTGCATATAAAACGTTTGTTAAATCATATTGTGTTTGCCATAGGGGAAGGAGACAATAATGTATGAGCGTTTGTGCTGTCTCATCCTTATATTTATTACAAGCAACAGAAATTGCATAGCTATTGTCATGCCATCTGTTGGTTAAGAACAATTTATGTAATAGCCACTATTACCAAGAGTTTAAATAGCATATCAAAAACAACTGCTTGGTATTTATCCAATCACAAAGTATTTTGAAACATCTCAATCAAGTCGATATTCAAAAAATAACGAACTGTCTTACATTGAAGATATTTTACATTTGCACAATCTCAAAAGCTGTTTCTGTCAGTATTCTAAGATCGCTGTACTAAACGAAATGATAAGAATGTGCACTGAATATTGTTCAAATTACATTTTCGCAATATATATTTCTCTTCAAAAATGTATTTAACTTCTATTTTCGGGAACAGTGGACTATTAAATACAGTGACATAAAGGTTGCGTTTTAATTCTCCTTCAGCTGCTAGTGAAGTACATATTGTAGACATGTGCTCTGTTTTTCAAATGCCACCAAGAGAACATTTTCTTTTGATGGCACTGTATATTTTAATGATTATAATTTAGGTTCCTCCACGTTCACATATCAGTGGAAGGGTTACATAGCTATTGTAAACTTCAAAGATCAAATTCATGTCATTTTCATTAATCCTATAAAGCCGATTTAAGTTCATATAATATCTTAATTCTTAGTAAAATAAATATCAATTTCCATCATCTCAAACATTCAACATTAATAAAGTTTTTAAACATAAAAATTTGAAAAAGAAGCTACGTACTCTATTTTAAAAATGTTTCTATAAATTATACTCTGATGACTATTAAATAATTTAAAGTTTTATTGTTGGTTTGTAATAGTACAACGGTAATTTTCAAAAAATTCTTGCTATCTCTCCAATCGTAAAGCTAAAGTTTCGGGAAAAGATTCGATTTGATTAAGATTCTGTGCTCAAATATCAAGAATTCACGTGTTTGACAACGTAATAAAGCCCAAAACATGGATAGCCGTCAAAACGCCAGAATCAAAATACTTAATTAATTAATCATTGAATTGAATATGTGGGCTACGCCTCACGCTTTTCTGGCCACGCCATTCTTAAAAGTCAATATACCAAAAAGTATTTCCTGCAAAGGGGAGTAAGTCATTTCAATCAGCTGGCTGCTTGTGTAAATGAGTTTTAAAACGCTGATATCTTTGTTATGAGGTATTTTCTGCCAAGTTATTAAATTGCAGAATGAATTTAAAGTCAATATTCCATTATTGGCGAAAATAGCACGACAATAACATCATTGTCGTCGCACGTACAGCAACAAACGCTGGTTTTAAATTTGATTCTAAATGAAACCTCACAATTCAAACTGTTATACGGTAGTATTCCAGTAACTCTCACAAATTTATTAACTTACTACTGACCAAGAAGGGGGTCCCGAAATGAATTTTTCTTTAAATTAATTTAGCGATTTCACTTATTGTTCGATATAATAATCACGTTGAAAGCAAAGAACTTCTGATTATTCATTTAGAAGTTGTATATTTTAATTATTTTATACAATTATCACAGATTTTATGTTGTGATTTTATGGTGTTGGCCATCAATTTGTCTGTCATGACCTTTCCATTAAGGAGATAGAAAGTATTTCTGATTGTATTCGATAAATAAAATATTATTCGTTCGTTTACAAGACATTAAACATTAAAACACTGCTTTAATTGTGGGAAAATATTTTAAAATTTTGTAAAGCAATACTATAGATCTTATTCGGTTTTTCACAAATTACACAACATTGGTAATTGCAAAAATAATTTAAAAAATTTTTATTGTAAAATCCACGAACTTGATTAATAGTCCCAAAAGTAAATACATTATTCAGAAAACTGCCTTAGGCCATAGTTGATGGCAAAATAGTTACTTCATCAGAATTTTGGTAACTAATGTGTCGAGATGTAAGTTGCAAAATTATACGTAACTGCTAACTAATCAGGTAAACGTTTATTGTTGTCTAGCAAAATCCCCATGCTTCTTCGGTGGATACTGTTTTAGTAATGGGAGGTAGCCGTGCACTGCGTTTCAATAACAAGCAAGCCGTGTTAAATCGAATTTTATGGTTTGGATCTAAAACTATATCAGGCTGTTACATACTAATGCATACGAATATGTAATGGAAGCGTAAATGCATGATTTTTAGAATTGGAATCCAGTTATAACCGAAAATTGAAACAGGCGTAACGCATGTGGAATTAATAAACAGATTTTTATAACAATTGTATCTAATACATCTACTATATAGATTCTAGACTAGCGATCGATGTAAGACAAAACAAAGTAAACTAAGAATTATTGTTCAAAGGATTCCAAATCGTTCGATGATTCAATTACACAAAATTTCCTTGTAAATTCGTATTTTAAAAACAACTTCATCAGCTCATCGAATATTACAGATAACGCAGCAACAGACACGTTATAAAATTTCACAAGATAAAGTTTCACATAATCAGAGAATCTACCTTCAGATTCGAGATGTCAATGATATTTTTAATTAAAACAATTCTATTGTGCGTAATTTCCTGTTTAAGTTGCCTGAACTAAAAATTATCAAAACAATACCCTAATTGAAAATCGATTCTGATAACGATTTTTAAATATTCTTTACCTTATCGTAAAGTCTCCACGTGGGGATAAAATATTCCATAAATCAGTTTAAGGGATACCCGAAAAGGACATTCTACAATCATTTTTAAAGTTGTCGATATTCGGTGGCCAGCAAGAACTCAACGACCTTGAAATATATTACGAAGGGCATTCAACTTTTCTAGTTTTATTAGCACCTTTCCCATCATTTATGACTAGAAAATTAATGAAGATATTTCGTGCTACTAACATTTGATATTTTTTCGTATTTTAAGCTAATTTTTCAGCAATTATTCATGAGAAACCGTTCCTGTATTCCGATGTGAAGCAAGTAATTTTGTGGGCAAACTGCCAAAACGAAATATCAGAAATACTCTGATCCTGATTAGTAATAGAAAAACTATACAAATAAGTACTTCGGTCATTTATTTTTTCACGTACAACTACATTTCAAGTTAGAAATTCTTTTATCCAAACCATAGCAAACCCCGATTCTTGTGCATAAACATCAGCGATATTCTTATTCATTTATTATAGAAGTTACTGAAACACGCGATACCAGTTAGTTATAATCATTGTTGAAGTCCTGATTGTTTTTATAATACGATTTTTGTTAGAGCTTCCGCTTTTGCCGGAAATGCAAGCTACTTTCTTATTTATGTAGACGCTGCGCACGGTAAGTGGCAATTATGTTTCCCCGAACGTTTTAAAATTAGCATTAAAAACCTGAAATCTTTGGTTTCTTCGCACGCAAAGCGAACGCGATGGAATGTAGAAAATTCGCTCATCTGCAATTAGCCCCCGAAATCAGTTTCGGTAACGACCACATTAAAGTGAATGGCAGAACTGCAACTGTTTTTAGTTGTTATTCAAGGTGATTCATGGGAGAGTACGAGCCTACTATTCTAAAATTAGGCAACCCAAAATGCATATCACAAGGTAGGAGGGGGGTATTGATAACTAGTTATAGCCTGGAAGGTTTCTGGTAAAGAAAAGTGAATATGACTACTGTGGTTGCAACTATGATGTTTTATAAATAAGTTTGCAAAGTTTGACATCCATAAGTTGAACGGTGATCAAACTTTGAATTTTTGAAAACAGCATGTCTGAGAAAAAGATGGAATTTGAAAAATCGAGTTTCGGGCAGTTGTTAAGTATTTATTTTTGAAAGGGTTTTCGGGCAAAAAAAGTTTCGCTGATGTGATAGAAACCTTAGGTGATCAGTGTCCTTCATACGCCACTATTAAAAACTCGGTTGGGGAATATAAAAGAGATAAATCAGATGTGAAAGATGAGCAGCACCCTGGAAGACCAATTTCTGTGACCACTCCGGAAAACATTGATTCTGTCCATGATATGATTTTAGAAAATCGACGTATTGGAATTAAGAATATTGTAGAAGCAATGCACATTTCGTATGAACGTGTGTGTCACATCATTCATCATTTGGGTATGACAAAACTTTCGACCAAATGGATTCCAAGATGCTTGAACATTAATCAGAAGCGCGTTCGATTGACAACGTCAAAGGAAATCTGCTGCCGTTTTGCAGAAGATTCCTTAAACTTTTTGGATCGGCTTGTTACTATGGACGTAACGTGGATCCATCACTATGGCCCAGGGACTAAAGAGCAATCCAAACAGTGGAAACATGTTGGTTCTCCACGACCCATAAAATTCCGTGTTCAAAAATCGGCTGGCAAGATTCTTGCTTCACTTTTCAACAAGATGGGATAATTCTGATAGATTATTTGGAACGGGGTAGAACTATCACGGGAGCTAACTAAATTACTTGAGAAAATTGTGGAAAAACGCCGCGGAAAACTTACCTTGCTCTTTTTGCAATACAACGTTCCTGCTTACAAGTCGTTGATTACACTGCAAAAAATTGATGAAATTGGTTGACCACACGCCCTATTCTCCGGATTTAGCACCGTCAGACTATTATTTGTTTCCAAAACTCAAAACATTTGAAAGGTAAAAGATTTTCGACAAATGATGAAGCAATATGTGCCGTTGAGGAGTGGTTTACAGACCAAGGCAATGATTTTTTTAATGGCTTAGAATTACTTTATGAACGTTCTGCTAAATGTATAAGTCTTAAAGGAGATTATGTTGAATAAATAAAATTTTGTTTTGAAATATTGTGGCGTTTTATACAGGGAAATTTTCTTTTTAGTACACATTGCCTATGTATATTTTTAAAAAGAAAGCGTCAATTACGCCTATGTGTAGGCAACCAACTATACACACAACTAAAAAACAAGCAAACATCACTGTAGTTGTGAATTATTTGAATATGAAGGCTATGTTGATGCAGTGTTTATATTAAAGTAAATCAAAATGAGTGGAACAACAACGACGATTATTATTGTAAAACATTAAATATCAACAAAAGAAAACTGTAATGAAAATAAAAACAACAGTTACAACAATAATTCGAAATGGCCACATACTTCTAAACAATAAACTAAACGGTGTTGAAAAGCACGCACAGCATTCGCAAGAAAGTCGGGAATAAAGCTATTGCATTCCGTACGTAAGCAATCCTTTAATTCATCAATACTTTGTATTGGAATATATGTATAAATTTTTGATTTCAGATATCCCCAAGCAAAGAAGTCATTGGGCGACAAATCTGCAGAACGCGGGGGCCACGGTATACGACCGCGTCTTCCGATCCAGCGTCCTGGAAACCTGTCGTTTAGAAAGTTTCTTATAGCATTCGTGGAATGCGGAGGGGCTCCATTCATCTGAAACCACGGGTCATCGATGTTTAAGTTTTCTATTACCGGAATGATGTCGTTCGCTAATAGCTCTAAAAATTTGGCTGTATTGAGATTACCAATAAAATATGGACCGGTAAGCTTATTTTCAACTATTCCTTCCTTCCTTAACTTTCCCAATGTATTGACTGTGAGTTAAGTTTTGTAAATGGCAGTTAGTGCGGGACCAATATCTAAGAAATAAGTTTATCGGGATACTGGATAGATGAGGAATTATAATATATACCGAAAATTTTGTGAATTGACTTCTCCATTTATTGTGAAAGTTGCTTCATCACTAAAAACTATCTAATTTAAAATGTATTCATGTTCATTCAGCAAATTAAAGAATGTTTCACAAAAGATTGACCTTTTTTCTTTGTCTCCATCGAATAGTTGTTGGTGATTTGAAAATTTGTACGATTTATATTTAAATTGTTTTAGTTTTATAAATAACGAGGTTTTAGAAACATTAAAAAGTGAACCTATTTCTCGTAGTGATACTATGGGGGTTTCTTCAACGTAGCATAAATATTTAATTTCATTTCTTCGGTTAAAACGTGATTACTTTTAGTTCTTATTTTACGATTTATTTCTGATTTAAATTTTCTAACAATTGTTTGTATGGTTCGAATACAAGGAATAGGTCTTACTGGATATTTTAGTGAAAATAAGTCTCTGGCAGTTCTTAAGCTGTTTCCATTCTGGTAACACATTAGAATTTCCACTTTTTCGTCTTTACTGTATATGGTTGTACAAAAAACGCAAGAGGACACTAAATAAAGACTAATTTTATTTTTTAACTTAGAATTAATTTGATTGTTTTGGCCACAGCATGCTTTAGTTGTCTGTATAGTTGGTTGCCTACACAATAGCCGTAATTGGTGCGTTCTTTTTACAAGTATACATAGGCAATGTATACTAAAAAGAAAAATTCCCTGTATGGTAGGTTAAGAAGTACTTATCAATACCCCCTCCTCGTACTGCGACTTCTAAACTATGAATTAAGATTATGAATCAGAGATGCCCGTTTGATACGCTTAGCAGTTTACATGATAGTATGCGGGGCGCCATCTTGATAGCACCGCACATGCCGACTTGTATTTAAATCCACTTCAAGTAAGGGTTGCACTACTCCACCAAGAAAATTTAAACAGATTTCCCCTGTTAAGGCCATGTGGGCTTCTTCTGCATTCAAATACATAATATTTAAATTTCGTTCGAGTCGAATGAGCTATATTAAGCCAGTAAACTGTCCAAGCACACCAAAGAGACATCTCTGAGTCATAGTACCGTCAATAAAAAATTCGATGTCTCAGTATCTTTTATATGTGTTTTGGATTGCCTATTTTTGGAATAATAGACTCATACTCTGCTGTGATTCACTCCGTATAAATAAAAAAAAATCGCTTGTACATTTACGAAGCTCGATTTGCTAGAAATAGTTAATTTCAGTTAACAGCGAAAACAAACTGATTAGAAAAATTAAATTTAAGAAACCGATTTGAGCTCATAAGTCATCTTCAGGTCTGTTCCTACAAAGTTTATATAATACGATTCTTAGCCTGAAGATGGATGATTATTAGCCGATAATGTGCCAACAAAATTGGATATTTTTTCAATTATAAAAGGTTTAATATATTTTATTAAATTTATTGAACTATTTCTGTTACACTAACAAGTTTCCACGAGAGTTGATTAGATAATCTCGACCACTATGTGAGCTAATACCATTTATTTATGTTTTTTACTGACATGAGTCATTTTGTATCATGGATAATATCAAAATATAACTAACCGAACCCGTGAACAACGCCCCATGCTGTCCGATAGGTTTCTAAAAAATTATAACTGTACTACGAGGATATTTACGATATGCACTTGGAAAACTAACGTTTTGTATGTAACACCTTGTATATTTTGTTTTATTTGTTTTTTATTCGTGTACTCTCCTAAATTGGTCCATTATTAAGTTATAATCGCACACGCTGTATATTGCTTTCTTACTTCCTCTGCATGTACAGAGCGGTTGATTTTTCATTACACACTTATTAATTTCGTCAGAGTCCAACTAATTAAAAAATAAAAAAATATTCTTAAATAA
This sequence comes from Limonius californicus, assembly GCA_014611495.1. Classification (NCBI taxonomy): domain Eukaryota; kingdom Metazoa; phylum Arthropoda; class Insecta; order Coleoptera; family Elateridae; genus Limonius; species Limonius californicus. Next base: position 8,789 of record JABXWE010054171.1, read on the forward strand.
CTTTATGCGCTATTTGAAAATGTCTAGGACATAATACTGTGACTTGAAAATGGAACACCCTATTATTTGACATTTGGAAAGCTTATTAAATTCTTAACATGGTACCGTTTCTATTTTATTCATTTACACAAAAAGTAATGTCACAATAGTAAGAAAAAGAAATTATCTAAATAGAACGATTTTAAATTGTTTTCTAAGTAAAACGCGCAAAGTAAATAATTTGTTTCTATTTAAGTTTTGTATATAAACTTGACAGGACAAGAAAACGACGATATCCTAGACTGCAATGGAATGAGGAAATCAAAATAGTAACGCAGACAATAGATTTCGAACAAGTACTGTATATAACAAGAATGAATGGTAAATAGGTTGCCGTAGACGGCTCGCAGAAGCTGTATAAAGCCACCTGTATAATAATAAATTTTTATTTTTTGTTCCGAGGCAAATACATGTTCAATACAAATTTCCCAAATAGTGTGCGAAAGATAACATTTACACAGTTTTGTATTTTTCAAAGGAGCGGTGCATTTATGATATATCGATGAGGGCAATTTTATAATATTTTTTCTGAATAGATAATTTTTCTAAAGAGAAAAATAAATGTTGTTTACATTTTTAGTTTTTAGGTACTGAGAGGACATTTAAATGATAACATACTTAAAATTACAGTATGTCCTCTTTTAAAGGGCAAAAATGTTCTTAAATAAATTAGGTTAATACTTACTATTTATCTACAGTGCAAGTAATAACCAAAATGGTTCTATGCTCATTTGCTTGAATGGTGTTCCAAATAATTTTTTAAGCCAATAGTTTTACAATGAATGACCTTCACTTAATTTTCACTACCTCCAATCTTTACTGCTATTTGTTATTGTTTGATATTCCATTGGCCGTGTTGTTCAAATTAAAAATTTTCATTCAATGGTATAATTGAACGAATTCGTGGTGGATGAAGACGGTTCCGGGTGAATACTCCAAACAAGATTATAATTACACAAATTTTCACTTAAAAGGCAAAAATTCTCTTTAAAGATTGCTTTAAGATCATTTGCTATTTGTTATTGTTGGATATTTCTATGGGCCGAGTTTCCTCAATTAAAAATGTTCATTCAACTGTATAATTGACCGAATTCCCGATGGATGAAGATGGTTCGGGATGATATTTCTATAGGTCGTGTTTCCTGTATAAAAAATTTTCATTGAGTGGTATGATTGAACGAATTGCTGATGGATGAAGATGGTTCGGGATGATACTTTTAAAGGTCGTGTTTCCTATATTAAAAATTTTCATTCCATGGTATGACTGAACGAATTCCTAATGGATGAGAACACGGTTCGGAGTTAATACCCCGAACAATGTTATACTTACACAAATGTCCACCTTTAAAGGGCAAAAATGCTCTTTTAAGACAGATTTAAATTAACTTGCTTCAGCGAGGAGTAGTAAATAACTTTTTAAGCCACAATTTTTACGATAATGACCTTCATTTCATTTTAGCGCCCTCCAATATTTACTGATATGTTATTTATTGCTATTTTTATGAGCCGTGTTTCCTAAATTAAGAATACTCATTCAATTGTATAATTAAACAAATTCTTGGCGGATGAAGACGGTTTGGGGTGAATACCCCGAACAATATTATAATTACGCAAATGTCCAATTTTAACAGGTAAAAATGATCTTTAAAGATGCCTGTAAGATCATTTGCTTGTCAATAGTTTTACAATGAATGACCTTGATTTAATTTTATCGGCCTCCAATATTTACTGCTATTTGTTAGTGTTTGATATTTCTATGGGCCGTGTGTCCTATATAAAAAATGTAAACTCAATGTTATAATTGACGGATTTCTGATGGATGAACGCGGTTCGGGATATTAACCCCGAACACGATTATAATTATCAAATCTCCACTTTTAGAGGGTAAAAATAATCTATAAAGATTGCTTTAAAATTAATTTGAGGTGTACTAAATAATATTTTAAGTCAACAGTTTTACAACAAATGATCTCTTAATTTTAGCGGCCTCCAATATTTACCGATATTTGATATTTATTAATACTTTTATGGGTCGTATTTCCTACGTTAAAAATTCTCATTCAATGGTATAATTGAACAAAATTTTGGTGGATAAAGACGGTTCGGAATTAATACATAGATTGTAAATTTTGAAAGTACTAATTATTTGACAGGTTTAAGAGTTTGCATAAAAATCTTCAGTTTAGTCCCAGTAGTAGCGCACGACAGTTAAGTATCTTTATTTATAGCATCCCTAATTTAAAACGAAGCCATGAACATTCTTTTATGTAGGTTTTTACGCTCATCTATTTTAAACAAGGGGTTCTTCATGGCAGTACATGCTTTGTGGTAAGAGACACATTTTCAGTTGCAACACGCTTGCTGATATTTTTGTAAAGGTTGTAGCCTTAATGAATCATATATGACGAGAGACTACATAGCGCTGATAGTATGTTCACCAAACATTTTAATGTGCATTCGTTCACGAGCTCTCGGTTTAAAATTAGATTTTGGGTGGAAAATCACAATTCTTAGGAGGTTTCAAGGTACGTCATTGAAAATCCAATGATTAGTTAGCTAAAATTACTTTATTTAAAGATTCTAGTAACAACATGAATTCATTATAGTGACCGCTAACGCGTCACTTCTAACAACTCTATTAGTAAATACTTTTGCAAAGACGTTGCCTTATTTGGAATTAATTTTAGTCGTTATTTTTGCAGATAAATAATATTCTGCTTGGGATTGATGGGTTGTTATTGGCATCAAACTAGCATATGGTAAGAGAAATATCGTCCTTATATGACGTCATTGTTATATTTATTGATTTTCGGGTGGAAATTATAAAAGGTCCACCCACCTACTTGTGTTTTATCTGTTACAGCCGCGTTTCTGATGTAAATAATTTTCATTTGATCAATGTCTGACTGAACCTTGCCCTTTTATTGCAATCCGTTTTATCGCCCACAATTTCTTTTTGGCAAACAAGGACAGCTTGTTATAATATCAATAAGCAAGAACGCATCGAATGTGACTTTCCTACATTAACAGAAAGAGCGAATAATACACAATACAGAATTACGTATAAGAAAATGCCAATGTAATACCAGCGGAAGTTTTCGAATGAAACCCAAAATTGTTGGGCACAATTACGTAATCGCAAAAATAGTTGCTTCCTACTAATTTACAATGTTAATTACGACCTAGCACAATTAATTTCACAATAAAAACCTAACATTGAACTTCAAATGTCCTCTACATCCGGGAAAAGATAATTGAATCAAGGCACATATTTTATAAAATTGCGGTATCATAAACGTTATTTTAAAATCGAAAACATCTCTTAACCGCCAATTTCTAAAATAAAATTCAGCAGTGGATGTGTGTACGTCGAGAGGAAACGCAATCTCTAAGCAAACATTTTCCCATTTGTGCCCTGGCGTTTCCAGATTTAACAAGCAAAACCAAGTCCGAAACTGAGCGAAAGTTCTGCATATTTTCCTGTCGAGAGTGAACAAGGGGGATGTTGAATTTTAAAATTAAAGCTGGGGTGCAGTGATGAAAGCACGTTCTTCCTGTTGACAAAATTGGTTGTTACAAGATACGGGACACATGGGGTTCCACTTAGAAACCGCCCATTTTGTATTTATAAGTCGGTACCCTTCCTGTTATCGCATCGTGAATATGTAAACTTTCATCAAAGTTAAATGGAAAATATTAAATGGACAAAGCAGTTCGTCTGGACTTTCTCTAAAGCCTTGTCCACACGGTAAAAATCGCCCATACAATAGCATTAAATTTAAATACACTATGATAGATTAATTACTAGACTTTGTAAATAATAAAACAGACGAAAGATCGCTATTTCGCATTAAAGAACTAAAACTTAGTGGGTGTACTGCAATAAACGAAATGACAAAAATAATAAATTTGTAGAAACCAATGTAAGATATTCAATGTTTTGGAACAAAATTTTGATTAAGTACCTATTTAATAAATTTGAAATTCTACCACATCTTTCAGTTCAAAACAACTTTCATGAACTGAAAATATTTATAGTAGCTGGAACGATGGGCTACATGCCACGCAATGTTTAGTAGATTCTTTAAAATAGGATAGAGTATAATAACAAATAATGTTTTGCTGTTATGCAAAATCGATTTTTTTTTAATCGAAAACCTTGTTTTTGTATATTCGTACGTTGTTCTGATTGCTATCTCAATTCTTCTATATAAATGGAATACTTTGTATATTGTTATTTTTGTAACAGAGTCTTCCTATTGGTCAGTGACAGACTGGCACTATTTGCTGGCAAGTGCATTCTAAACGATGAAATATCCATATCCATGAGGGTGGTTTCAATATTATCTTTGTGAAAATGGTGGCAAAAATAAGACAAAAATTTCTTTGTAGGGAATAGGGACTGCATTTTATGGGCAGAATACCCAAGCGGCTGAATTTAAAACAATTTTTTCTTTTTAGATGGGAATTGCATTTTAAAGGATAAAATGTAATACGGCGGATCCTAACAGAAATGTCCTGAATAGTACACGGAAAATAACATGAAATACCTACGCAGGTGATTTTAATAACAGTCAACCATTTTCCTGAATAGAGAGCGAACAACAGTATTTCAAAACTTATAGTCAATAATTTTAAATTTAACCTAATATTTGCAATTGTTTTGTGTGGTTGCGACACTAGTATATTGTACCTTGTATATTGTTTCTATAACGGAGTCTATTTATCGCTCTTTGAAAAACTCTCTCCGTTTGCATGTTAAAAGATGAAATATCCATGATGGTGATTTACGTTTGCGAATATGGTAACAAATACAAGACTTAAAAAAATTACCGTGCAAGGTACTGCATTTTATGGGCAGAATGCCGAAGCGATTGATACAAAAAAACAACTTTTATATGAAATTTTATGTTTTAGATAATGGGATTGGATATTAAAGGATAATTTGCCCAAACGAAGGATCCTAACTGAAATGTACTGAATAGGACACGGAAAATAACATTCTAAATTAACTTCTACGAGTTTGATACTACATTTGATGAGATAAAATATCTATGTACGTGGTTTTAATAACATAAAACCATTTTCCTGGATAGGAAGCCAGCAATAGAATTTCAAAACTTATAGTCAATAATTTTAAACTTTACCTAATATTTGTAATTGTTTTGTTTTTACGACTTTAGCGTTCCCTGAATTGAATAGAAATACTGGAGGTTTAAGGCATGTATGTATTTAACAACATAATGTTTTGTTGTTGAGGTAAACCAAATTTTTTAATAGGACACCCTGTATTTTTATATATTCGTTCATTGCTCTTATAGTTCTTTCAGTTTTTCTACTGAAATGGAACGCCTTGTATATTGCTATTTCTCTAACAGTCTACTTATTGCTCTTTGAGAAACTCTCACTGTTTGTATTTTAGAAGATGAAATATCCATGAAGGTGATCTTAATATTACCTTTATCAATATGGTGACAAATATAAGATTTAAAAATTACCGTGCAAGCCACTGCATTTTATGGGTAGAAAGCCCAAGCGGCTGATTTTAAAAAACAATTTAATATGAATTTTTACTTTTTAGGTGGTGGGAATTGGATTTTAAAGGATAAAATGCCCATAAAGAGGATCCTGACAGAAACGTCCTGAATAGGACACGGAAAATAACATTCTAAATTAACTTTTACGAGTTTACCTATGATGGTGGTTTTAATTCCATGAAACAATAGTATTTGAAATCCTATAGTAAACACATAGATTAATAATATTAACCTATAATTTGTAATTGTTTTCTATAGTTTATGACTTTAGTGCTCCCCGAATTAAATCAAATCATTAGATTCGCATAACCAAATTAATACTGCTTACTTCTTCGTAGTGTGTTAAGGCTGTAGGGATTTAATATACGGATACTACAATGAAATAATTGGGTGCTGTTTATTCTTTCAAACACTCTCTTGTGATTCCATTATTTATCACAACAGTCTAGATATCGGTGACAAAAATGTACTATTCATTTACACTGTATTTTTTTTATACTAGCTCAAATACTACAGTTTGCATGTTTTAACCTTGCTTGTGAGTGAACATTGCGCACTACCACCACTACCACGTAATGGGTGGGGGAGACCTGGAGATCATTTCATCGTGTGTTTGTAGCAATCAACATCACTGTATACTCCAGTGAGAAGTGCGTACAATGTAGTTTCAATCTAAAATTAAAGAAGGGAAGCGTACGCGCGTTTCTTTTACTGAGTGTACCGAATGCTAACTGCCCATACACATTGTATTCGT
>JABXWE010054173.1:0-10003 GCA_014611495.1 Limonius californicus
TTAAAGGGGAAAGATTCAGAAAAGAATCAGGGTCCTAGCCAAAATAGAGAGACAAAAAGGAAAAAGAAAATGAAGCGAAGAATTAGGACATACATATTGAAAGAAAAACATACAAAAATACTGGGAGACGAGGAAATAATAAACCGATGGAAGTAAAGAATTGCTGGGAGGGAACAAAGCAGAAAATACGGAAGAGACCAAAAGTGACGAGAAAGGAGAAGAGTACTAAAATTATTAAGAAATGCACAAAAAAGAAGAATTTAAAGAAGAGATGAAAGAAGCGATGAACTAAATAAAGCTAGGAAAATCAGCACGGCACGACGAAATGACACCGGAAGAAATAAAGAACATGGGGAAAATATGCAGAAAGGCCTGTCACAAAAGGGAATTCCCACAGATTGGGAAGTAGCAGTGATAGTACTAATTCACTAGAAGGGCGACAGCAGCGACTGTCAAAATTATATGGGCATATCATTACTCAGCGTCCCCGGAAAGGTATATAAGAGGATACTAGAGGGAAGTTAAGAAAAAACATAGAAAAGAAACTGGAAGCGCAAAACGGGTTTAGACCACGACGTAGCACACAAGACAATATATTTATAATTGGGCAGATGATAGAAAAGGCGGTGTACTATAATTGAGATGGATATGAGTGTTTCTTAGATCTAGAAAAAGCATTCGACAGGATGGACAGAAAGGAACTATGGAAGAGTCTGGAAGATAATGCAATAGATAAGGACTTGTTAGGGGCAATGAAATAAATGTCTGCCAATACTAAAAATTACGCAAGAACTCATAATCTGTAATTAGAAGAGTTTAAGACAATACGCAATTAACGATGTAAAACAAGAAGCAAGAGGACGATGTATAGGGTATAGAAACATGAATAAAATCAAAATTAGAGAGAGTGCTTTTGCGGATGACAAAAATATTCACTGAATGGGAAGAGGCTTTAGGAGAAAATTTGAAAACATGGCAAGTGGAGCTAGCTAAAAGAAACTTAAAGACTTATAAAAAAAAAATTAAACGGTGATATCAACAAAGCTGAAGAAATGTAAATGTACTACTGGAAGGAGTTAAATTTGAGCAGCTACAGGAGTTCAAATATTTGGGATTAGTAATGGACAACGACGGTAAATTTGACAAAAGTATAAACAACAGGCTTACAGCAGCAGCAAGAATGTACAGCGCAATTAGGAACACATTCGTAACCCAGAGGGAAGTATCCAAAAGAACAAAGTTGACAATCTTCAAAATAGTATATATTCTAATAATAACATATGGGAGCGTGATGTGAGTGATTAATGAGAGACAGAAAACAAGAATACAAGCGGCTGAAATGAAGTATTTGAGAAGAGTGGAGGGACTGACGAGAAGGGACAGACTAAGAAATGAAGAAATCAGATGTAGATTAAATACAATATCAGTGCACAAGAAATTAAAAGGAAAGTCAAGGTAGTTTGGGCATTTGTGCAGAATGGGCGAAGAAAGGCAAATACCACAAATATGGGAGACACGAGCAAGCGGAAAGAGGTCAAGAGGAAGACTGAGGAAGCAATGTAATGCCACAATCACCGAAGATTTACAAGTGATTGAAAAGCCCTAGGTGCAGGATAAGGTGAGGGCAGCAAACAGAAAACAATCGATCAACTTCTACAGTGCATAGAAACATAACCTCAACACTCTAAAGGGTAAATAGAGGAGAAGATTAAGTAAGTAAATAAGATTACCCACTAAAACCATTTAACCCTAAGGAATTTAGGAAATATCTGCAATATCTGCAAATTGAGTCTTTTACGTGGGATGGGAGCCGATGATGAAGAAGTAACAAACGAGTGGGTGGAATGTCCAAGTTACTACCAATAGATTCATATAAACGAGTGTCTAGATCGCGATAAACAGTTAAGTAGCATAAAATATGAATCATTTCTATTAAACTGTATGCTCCGTGAAAACTAGAAGTATATGTACTATTGCCAGGTGCAAGCCTTTTAAATTTCCATTTATTTCTTATGATCGGGAATCACTGCATAAAACTAAAAATAGGTAGCGTCGTATCGGGTTTACATTGGTTGGAGTAGAACAAAATATTTTCAAAATTAAATGACAAATGATAAAAACACATACACTTATTCTATTGCCACAGTAGTTACTCACGCCTCGCTCTTTTTCTACTTTCAATACTTGTCCTTTAGTTTAGTCTTTAAGGCTATTCATGTTTTTTGGTAGATCTCCTTTCCTACAGTTTCATATCTTAACTATTCAATTACTTATACTTTACTTTAATCTTTGAACTGTAATTAACAAGCACTGGCAATACGTCCCTTACTTTACGTGGGTGGCAGTAATATTATAATTTATATTTTTTAAATGTTTGATCAAATAAAATTACATTGTTATAAAGTTACTCTGCGCACGACTTATATGGATACAATAGGGCTCTTGGGCAGTGGTCTAGTTAGATGACTGGGGACAACTGGGAAATCTAGCTGTTCCACTCCTCTTGGCGAAAACTACCCCCGCAGCTAAGCAGAGGGTACCTTGTTTGTGTGCTCATTTTCAAAATGTACGATGTATTTAAAAATACACAGCAGGGAGACTTTCGATACTTTTTGAAGAAACGGCTTGGTATAAGTTATTAAGAAAGGTCTTCTCTAGAGGGTGGATGGCTAGAGAGGACAATCCGCATAGCTCAAACAATTCTGTGTAAATTTTTTTGTGCTTTTTGCTAGTATTTATATTGTCATCTGGAGGCGTACGGAAGCCGTCGGTGATATCGGTGGAGGTATCTAACCACTTTATAATTGCTTCATCATCACTCTACTGGCCTTAAAAAACGCAAGAAAGGCTTAAAAAGATAATTTTAGAAAATTTAAATATACTTATGTCTCAGAGTGTGCATTTGTCAGGTACGTATCCCAATACGTATGTAACTTCAGCTCAGTAACTACCTTATAATTGTTTTATGAAGGAAAACCTTGTTTTATTATTATTTACGTGCTGGTGCTTGATTGTAGATGTATAATACAAATTTACCGTTCGTTTCCAACTCACCCCGAGATAATTCTTCGTTGACTTTGGTTTGATGCCAGATATGGGATGTAGAATTGGTAAAATTTGATAGCGAAGTTACATCAGGTTTAACATCTTCATGCATATCTGATAAGGTATCCATGTTGATATGCTCAGATTTTCCTGTAGTAAACAATTGTTCTTTAATATCTGCTGCCTTACACTCCTTTAAAGCGCTAAACAATTCTAACTTATGAAAATGTATTTTTTATAGTTAATATGCGATATCACTTACCTTTATTGTAGAAAACAATAATAGTAAAAAATGTTATTACTGTTGGACGACTACTTTTTTAACAACACTTAATTATTTAGAACAATTCTGAGGTCTGTCAAAATATTCTTTCAGGTTAGGTAATTTTGTAATCGTCATTTGAACTATTTTCGATCCTTATACAATATGAATCAAAGAATAGTGTACCAACAACTAATTCTGAGGCGGTTTATATTAATTATTGGAGCTTTCACAAACCTCTTCGGCCAATCGCTTCGATATGAACCAACGTGGATCACTAGGACTTCTAGTAACTTTTGTGAAGTTCCACTCCCTTACAAACTGCTTGACACTAAAACTATCAAATGGAACATTATCAGACACAACCTTATCTGGGCACCCAAATTTTGAGAATACTGATTTTAATTTCAGTATTACTGCATCTACTAATTTGTCTTCTAACATTCTTAATTCTAGCCGATTGGAATAAGCATCAAATACTACCAAATAACTTCTGTTCACACCTTAGATCATAGACATATATGTGTATGATCTAAGGTTCACACACTCTACCTGTTCTTACAATCTCATCTACATCTTTACTTATGCCAGGCCAATAAAACAACTGCCTAGCTCGTGCTTTTGATTTGTCCAAGCCTAAATGGCCTTCATGAATAAGCTTGAGCATTTGTTGTCTCAACGACTTGGATACAACTATTTAATTATTGAGGAATATTAATCCATCACACATATGTAAATATTCTTTAAGACTGAAACACTTTGCAACTTTTTCGTGTACACCTCTTTTATTTTCTGGCCAACCTTGGCCGGTTAACCTTGATATTTCCTTTAAAACTTGACCACTACTTGTTTGTTGTCTGAATATGTTTTTCTTTTCCTCTGTCATCGGTAAATATTTGCTTAAAGCATGGACCACACAATTAAATTTAGCAACCGTTTTCAGACCCGTTTCATTTTAGAATGAACGCGAAAGCTAACAATATACAAAATATATTTAGTATATATATACAAATGTTTACCTGCTTTATATGATACCGATAAATTATAATTTAACAAACGTAATAACATTCTTTGCAAGCGAGGCGTTACAGAATGCAAATTTTTTTGAAATATTTTCTCGAATGGTTTATGGGAGTATTAACGCGAATTCCTTTTAACGCGTATATCAAATAATGAAAGTTTTGAATTGCAAAAGCAATGGCTACAGTTTGTTTTTCTATCTGAGCATATTTTTTCTCAGTTGCAGGCTACGAGATACAAAGACAACTGGATTATCATTTTGCATCAAACATGCGCCTAAACCGTCTTTAGACGCGTCTGTTTCTATCAGAATAGGTAATTTCTGATCAAAAAACATCAAACTCGGCGCAGTTGTCAATAAATGTTTTAACTTAAATAAAGCCAAATCGTGCTCCGGCGCGACCAACTCCAGACCGCTTCATTTTTAGTATGTTCCCTTAACGAGACTGTGACTAGACATATTGGGTATAAACTTGCCTAAGAATTTTATCATGCCTAAAATTCGCATTATACTTGTCTTATCCTGGGGACGTGGCTTTTCTGTAATTGCCTTTACATAATTTCGGTTAGGCTCTACGCCTTCTTTCGAATATATTTGAACCATAAACCTGACAGTTTTTATTTTAAACTGAATTTTACTTTTGTTGAATTTCACGTTGTATTTTTGTGCTCTCTCAAGGGCTAACTTTAAATTCTTATCATGCTCATACTCAGTTGACCCAGTAATTATCGTCATCAAAATAAATGCCTACACCTTCAATGTCACCAAACATAATCATAATTCATCTTCATAAATACCTCTGGTGCGGAACAAATTCCAAACGGGAGTCTCCTAAATTGATAACACCCGCAAGGGGTTCCAAATGTTCATAGTTTCAAGATAGCCTCGTCAATTTCAATCTGAAAATAACCATCCTTCATGTCTAAGACCGTGAAATATGCTTTGTTATTTAATTTGCACATGATCTCCTCCGCTATTGGTATCAAAAAATATTCTCGTTCAATGGTTTCGTTTAAATACTTAGGGTCTAAACACAGTCTTAGGTCACCATTTTGTTTTTCAACAATTACCAAGGGGTTTAACCATTCAGTGGGCCTATCAATTTTTTTTACAATTTCTAACTTTTCTAATTCATCTACGTTAGCTTTCACTCGTGAGTGTAATGCTAACAGGATTCTTCTGGTGGGTTGTACGTACATGGCTAACTGAATTTTCCTTTAGTGTTATGTGATGCTTATGTGGCAATTGGCATAAGTCTTCAAATATACATGAAAATGCAGTTACAACACTTTGCAAATCTGTGGACCTAATGCTATCAATAGCATCTTAGGGACTCCATTCTGTTGTTATTCTTATGATTGTTGATTTTCTGCAGTGTTATGCACAAAAGGAGTCCTCGTTGAATTTTTCTGTGTGAAATAAAAGGTATAAAAGAAAAGAAACTTCTTGTTGATCAATCAATATTAAATACAAAGTATCAATACTATCAAGTGTTTTAAATAACATTAGTTCCACGCAAGAAGCAATTCCTGACAAAGGCAACTGATTGTTGACGTCTACAACTATAAATGTAATGCATGCATTTCTATCCTTACTACACACTTTAAACTAACCTCACCCACCGTTACGCTTTTTCGCACATTGTTAGAATAAGGAGGGTAACGCCCGGGGGAAAATCATTTTGAGTAAAAGTGAGTTTTGGTCGAGCTACCTCGAAAAAGTGTCGTACGCCACTCGTAACTGTTAAATTAAATTTTCCGTTCATGTGTCCTCAAATTTCACATTCGTGGTGATTTAGAATCGCGGTTTTCTAGCCGGATATAACGAACGCGGAATCTGTGAGTGTCGTTTTGGGGCTACTAGTGTTAACAATATATTAATATTAAAAGTACGGTTGATTAAAAATAAACGAATTATATGTAACAAATAGTCTGGTATTTGATGTTTAAGTCATTTATAAATTAGTCCTTCTGACCATACGATGTCAAAAGCCCGTTGCACATTTAAAAATACAGTGATGGTACGGAGCTCCTTTTTAAAGCCTCTTTCGAGTAGGTAACTCAGTGAGACGGGTTAATTATGTTAAGTTTAATGTTTCTTGTGAAATCCGAATTGGAAAGTTGGTAATAAAGTACTAATGGTAATAAATGATGCTAGCCTTTCCTGAATTAGTTTTCAAAGACCTTGGATATGGTTTACAGTAGGAAGCTATATTGGATGCTGGCTTCCCTGGTTTTGGAAAAAGTGGTATTATTGCGCCTTTCCACCAAGACGGAAAATAGTCAATTTTGAAGCATGCGTTGAAGATGGTTGTTAACTGAGTAATAGCTTTGAAGGGCAACTTTTTAATAACACTATTAGTGGTTAGGTCATGGTGGGGAGATTTAGCTGTAGGGAGTTTCGAAATTATGAAAAAGTCTTCGGAGGGTGGTGTTGGGTTAAAGTTGCCTGGTTGAGATGGGAAACTGGTATTTAAGCTTTCGTTCACTTCTTCGTAGAATTGTGTATGTTTGTCTTCCGCAGTTGAAGTAAATGTTTTTTCAAAATACTCCGTGAATATGGAACACTTTTCTTGGTCCGTTGAATACTTAACGTCATTGATCTTGATAGGGCTTAGTGTGTGCGGTTTATTTAATATTCTTTTGGTTATCAGCCACATGGTTGGATCGCCTGCTTGCAGTTCCCTGATGTAATGTGGATATTTAATTATACGAAGTTCTTCCAATTCGTTCTGAACTTTTCGGTTTAATTGGTTTTATTGCATTTTAAACCTTTTAATCTTGGATCGCTGCCAAAGCCTTCTGGTACTATTTTGTTCTTTTATAAGATTTTGTATTGTCAACGGTTGATAGGATGCAGGATTATATCGCTTAACTATATGAGGCGTTGTGGTTTCTGATATAGATTCTTTAATTGGAAAAGTAAAAGTTGCTATAGCTTCATTAATATCCGTCTCGTTATCTATGAGTTTTGAGCATTTTATTTTATTGCTTAAAGTTTCTTGAAATAAGGGGTTGGTATAGTTGCAACTGCGAACTTAAAGGCTACAAGGACTAGCATGTGGTCGGAGTTAACTTCGGTTATCACTGTTTGAACTGTGAGTACTGTAAAAGTATTATGAAGAATTACATGGAGAATATCTGACTTATGATCACTGCGATGCAGAAAGGAAGTATGCTCCTGCGGCGGAGTGATTTAAATTCCGTTTTAGGTAAGAATAGAATGAAGTTTGAGTTGATAGGGGTTATCTTCCCTACATCTCCAATTAGAAGAGTGGGATGATTATTTTGGAATACGGTACTAATATCTGAGTTAGAGATTTTTACTTTCGGTTGTTTGTATGCAGCAATGATTTGAATTTTCTGATCATTCATGTGTACAATAATATGCTTACTGCTTCTAGTCATAGCAGATTCGGTATTGTATTTTCGTGTGCTTTTAGTGTTTTTCTTATCAGTACAGCAACGGCTCCCCAGCCGATTGGGTCGGTGGTATTGGATCGGTATACATTATATCCAGAGATGTTGAATTTTTGATTTGAAATTACATGGGTTTCTGATATATAGATTAGAACCACATAGTGATGGTCGCCAGTACACTTAACACATCTTGGGTTCAGTGTGCAAATTTTTTGAGTAACCTTATCTTTAGCATCTTATGCACCGGGGGCTGTCCCTGTATCTACGGCTTGGCTCGACTTCTATTTTACAATAGTAAACTCAAGTTGCCCTTAGAGTTCTCGTTTGACTTTTAAAGAGTAAGGACGTATTTCGCTGCGCTCCGTTATCTTAAAACGTGTTGTATGTCTAGTGCCAGCTCTGATAAGTGCTATCAGAGGTCATTCCACTATAAACGGTACGTTCAAATAACTTTAATATTAGCGTATGTTTCCTTCTGGAACCTATCACGGTCCGGGACCGCCAATTATAAACGGGCCGGGACAAGTCAACAATATGATCAACCAACCCACTACGCAGTCGACCAATATAATGCAAGTTCCGTATCAAAATCAAATAGGATATCAAAATTTAAGCATGCCATTACCACAAATATATCAAAGTCAAACACCAATGGAACAAATGCCAATATTTAACAATCTTTATCAAATTCAAGCCAAACTCAGTCACAAAATTCTTCAAATTCAAGTTTTAATAACGAAATAAACACGAATATGGAAATCTCAAATTACATATCAAATAGCGAAGACGAATCAACGACCAATGAGTCAGACACGAAAGTAAAGAAACATGAATGGCAGGCTGTCAAAAAAAGGAAACGCTTAACCCGCACCACAGCAAATAAAAACAACTCGCAAATTAAAATAACGAATAGGTATCAATCGCTAGCAGTATCAGAACCCACTCAAACCCAAAGTAAATCAGAAAATACAAATAATGGAAATATAAACCACCAGCCAAAAAATCCTAAACCATTTCCAATCTATATCTATGGCGTAAAGAACTACAAGGCAATTGGCTTTAGCCGTTGATAACGAAACATACTACAGCAAATCCTTGACAAATGATACATTAAAGATAAACCCCCGAACTATTGAGACCTATAGAAAACTAATTAGGCACCTTCGCGATGAAAATATTATAAATCACGCATACCAGTTAAAACAAGAAAGAGCTTATAGAGTAGTTATACGCAACCTCCATCACTCTATAGCTATACCAACAAATGATTTAACGGAAGAGCTAACGGAAAAAGGACACACGGTTAGAAATATCATAAATATCCGGCACAGAGTGAACAAACTCCCTCTACCGTTATTCTTCGTGGATCTCGAACCGCAGGAAAATAATAAAGAAATATACAAACTAGAAGTTTTACAACATAATAAAATCCAAGTAGAACCATCCAGACCTAAAATAATTATAATACAATGCACAAGATGTCAGGACTATGGCCTTTCAAAAACATACTGTACCAAATCATTTAATTGTGTAAATGCGGGAAATCTCACGACACAAAAGCATGTACAAAATCCAAAGATACATCGGCAACATGCACGCTGTGTAATGGAAACCATACCGCAAACTACAAAGGGTGCACAGCCTACCGAGACCTAATAAAAACAAGATTTAAGGATAACCCAAATAGACGAATAAACTTTACTTCTCAAGTACACACCAACTCTCCCCCAAGCCAAATACAACCACCCGTTCAAAATTTGCAACGTAATGAATCATCTGGATATGCCCAAATAACAGCAGCAGCAAGCAGAACAAACACAACATATAACCAAACTCGGAGAAGTCATGATAAAGAAGACATAGCTGAAAAATTAACGGACTTCTTCAATGAATTTAAAAATATGTTTACACAACTGATCAATCAAAACAGCATGATCCTAACCATGCTAACTACAGTTATAGCATAGGCTAATAAATACCTAGACGTCTCAAGTAAATGACAAACTAGATTCAATCTAAACCCGCTGGGACCTTTGCGAAATATGGCGCTGTCAGTTATTTCCAGTACTACCTGCAGTTGACCAAATACACTTTCAAATGACAGATTTTCTACATCGTTTACCTGGGCCACGTTAACTCAGAAGCAGGTAGCAAAGCCCATACCGCCTTAACCCCAAGAATAAGGCGTTATGATGGTATTATTTTAATGAAAATGTTTCCAAATTTTACCTAGCCTAGAAAGTCACTTACAATCCT
>JABXWE010054174.1:0-17508 GCA_014611495.1 Limonius californicus
GGCATGGCTCTCATGTAAAATACTCGACATTCAAAAAACGAATAAAATGTTCGAGGCATGCCTCTCATGTAAAAAAAACGAATAAAGTGTTCGAGGCATGGCTCTCATGTAAAACACTCGAATTCAAAAAACGAATAAAATGTTCGAGGCATGCCTCTCATGTAAAAAAAACGAATAAAGTGTTCGAGGCATGGCTCTCATGTAAAAAAAACACTCGATATTCAAAAAACGAATAAAATGTTCGAGGCATGACTCTCATGTAAAACACTTAAAATTAAAAAAAACGAATAAAGTGTTCGAGGCATGACTCTCATGTAAAACGCTCGATATTCAAGAGATAGGCAACGTTTGAAGGATGGTTGTCGCTGAAACCACGACGGCGACGCTTTGGAATCAGCACAGCTGATGGTCTAATTAATTTCTGTTTCGTTAAAGGGAATGGACCTGATTGAGGACGATCAGGAAAAGCAGGATGGCCGAGTGTAAGCGATTCTAGGAATCTAGCCGAGGTTGCCTTCGAGTTGCTGATTTCGATGTTTACGACATCGGCACGTAGGGTGACTTCATCCAGGCAAGAAACGGGACTCGGTGCCGGGGAGATGAGCTATTCGAACTCGAGATGTTTTAGCTCGCGCTTGTTTTATTTTTCATAATATCACTTTGTATTAATTTACTCGTTTATATTAATTTTACCACCCCTATTTACTAAACTTGAATTTTTGCGTCATTTGAATTGTATTAACAGCGCACTACTTTAAAGTTTCCAAGCTGATTCGTTTTTCTTGGTGTGAGAACTACAAAAACGGTTTTGGAACATCAAATGACTCACCAGTATCTGTCACGGTTGAAGATTTTAAATATAACGTAATTCTATGGTTAAAATGTAACTAACGGAACTAAAATCGGAAACGGTATTTTTGAAAGCACCAGTCATTAAACAGAAATGAAATTTACATTCATGCCCTTGGTGTTAATTCTTTCTTCACTAATCTCTTATCGAAAGCAACGCAAACGGTTCTGAGACAGTCATAAAGGAAGTGACCTACGTGACATTTTCAAGTACGCATGCAAATCTCCAGTAAATTACATTTGAAAATGAACCTCGCGTACTAATTATCTAACTTAACGTTTTTGACCGGTTGAAAATTGCTAACTGAGAGATCGCTACTGAGTTGCGTTTGTTGAATTCAGAAAGTTTGTAAGCGAAATAAATTATATCATCTATAGATATTTACAAGACGTTGAGTAATAAAATAATAAATGTCTGTGAAATTAACATTAATCGATTTGATCCTGTGTAATTAATTTTTCTATTTTGTATTACAAATATTTAAAAGAAATAGATTGCTTCTATAATAAAACAAACTACTTCGTTTTACCTTCAAATATTTGGTGTTGCTTATTTGGTTCGGTGACGATTTTCGCATGGCAATGACATAATCCACAATGTAGGCTCAAAAATGCCAATCAGCAATTTGATCAGGTTTTTTTACGAGCACCAATTATTTTAGTTGTATCGCGTGGGCAATCCCGTTTTATATAAAACGCGTTTTGTTGACTCCAAATAACGCACATATGTGCAGATTAACGAGGTGAAAGAAATTCAATGCCAAATCAATAAAAGTTACTGTTATTAGTTATTACTTATAAAATAATATCCAGATATTGCCTCGCGATAAAATGGCGCTGTTGTGTAGGGAGTCGTGATTGATAGGTGCTCATACTCATATACTTCATTTTGGGATTAATATCTTTTTATTGCGTTGGTAAAGTATTGATCGTTATTGGTGCTTGTGTTTTACCCGCATCCTAAAGTGTAGCATGGCACAGTTTGCAACTACTTACCTAATCCCTTCCTCTTCTACCGTTTTAACAGTGTAAAACAGTTGTTTGTCATAAAACAACCGGCGGTAACGAAAATACGGAAATACAAATGTTTTACAACAAATCAGGAATACCGAATTATTACCCACACCTAACTTACTGCAAAGATTCGGTGTGTTCCTGCCAGTAGCTCTACTGCGAGATGGAAGTAGGTGATTAAACGTAGATGAAATAAAGGGCGCCAGAATCCAACACCAACGGTACTGCAGTAATCCCAGAGACTTACCTCAATGGATTCAGATGAGGGTAAACTCTTACCTCGAAGCATAAATTTACGGGTTCCCAACATACAAAATAAAAAGTCAATAAAACGCCAATATAATGTGAATGCTGTAAAGAAATCCTGTATATTGTAAATAATATAACAATCATGAAAAATAAATGTTTAATTATTCAAATGGGTAACACTCTGTATAAATAAATTTAAATAAATGTCCAATAAATGCAATAAATGACGCAATCTTATATACTATATAATCCAATACTCCATAAATGAAAGTAACTAAAAAAAAAATAATAATTACAATACACAAGCAACAGTTTATAACTTTAACCGTTCTAGACTGAATCACCAAATTGCTGAATGGAAAGCAATCTAGCGGACGTATCCCTGAGTCGACATACACTGATTCACAGTTCACAAAATAGTGACCGAATAGTGATAGTAATATTTCGGCAACCAATTTATCGACGTCAGACTTGGCGCTCTTAAAAATCCAGCTAATGTATCGCATAGTATACAAGAGGTTAGCGTCAGATATTAAAGTTTAACGATAGCAAAAAATTCACAGAACTGTCCATAAACCAAATAAACACATCCAAATTTACTATTGCCTAAGCTCCCGTTGCTGTGAATGAATCACTGCCACAACTGTCAAATCGAAAATTGAAATTATAACTATTATTATTATAAATAAAATTATAAATATACAAAGGTGCAGTGCACAGTATCAACAATAAGTATAATAATGCTGAAATAATATCATGAATGTAAGTGATAAACATTCATATAAGACAAATATCCAAATTCACAAAATTACCCAAATATTTAACCTACCAATTTAATTTTGAGCATATAACATTAAGATTAACAATGATCTGGCCTGGAAATACACCTACGAGCTGTGTTGGTATTAAGACAGCGAGACGCAGAATTCACGAAAAAAATGGAACGAGCTAACCTTTTTCTGTTGAAGTGGTTCAAGTATTCGATCTCAAAGTTACGGCAGGTGATGGAGGCAAGTAAGAACTTTTGAATGAATTTCAGCTAACGGATTCCAAACTTGTCCAAATGGTGTAGAAGGTATTTAGCTCGTAGATTTCGTAGCAGTATGGACAAGGGCAGCAGTACCACGAAGCTCGAAGATGACTCCAAGTGACTAATCGTGTTAAACTCCACACATGCACGTATACGAAGACGGCCAAGGCGCATGAAAAGTAACCGCTGAAGGAGAAACTGTCCTACTGGAGGTTCAAACGGCATGCGGCATATAACGAAAAATTTGCTAGCAGCGTTGTATTAATCCTGATACTATTAATGGCAGAAATCGTAAAAATTCAACAAATGGCACATAAAAATAACGAATTCTGCTTATAGGTGAAGATGTCCCAAATAATCCAAGAAACTTGAAATTTATCAAAATGCCGGAACACCTTCTTTACATTCACAACCAAACATACAACCTCTCACAACCAAGGCCCAGAAGGAAGTCCTATCACACCGACAATTCCGCAAAAACCCCAATAATCCCCAAATTGAAACAGGAGCTCAAAGAGCTAAACCCAAAGCCGAAAATCGCGCTCATAAAGAAACGATATGTTACTAACGATAGTACGAAGAATAGAGGATAGCTATCAGAAAATGTACCCATTACAGGTTCCCAACCCCTTTTGCCAGCGACCCAAAATCTTGAAATACATTTCCTTTGCAACGTATGTAGACACCAAACAGAAATAACATGAAAAGACCATATTTCTAATTTAATATAATATAATTTCCTGTACAAACAACATACTTATAATGATATCCCTAATACTGGAAGATTTTTTGTACCAATACCACAAATTGTGGCTTCACATTTACTGTTAAAGGGTATCGCAGATCATGTTCAGGGTTGAGTTTATTTC
Organism: Limonius californicus; assembly: GCA_014611495.1. Classification (NCBI taxonomy): domain Eukaryota; kingdom Metazoa; phylum Arthropoda; class Insecta; order Coleoptera; family Elateridae; genus Limonius; species Limonius californicus. The sequence goes on from JABXWE010054174.1 coordinate 4,012, forward strand.
GCGAAGAAATTTTAGTACTAAATACCACTCACGACCCAGATAGGGTTGTGATCAAATGGTCGAAAACCACTTGTGCCGAGGTATTGGTCTTGCCTTAGTGCATTATGAATTTTCTCCATAACTTCCTATTTCCCGCCCATCCCATGTTGGTTCACTTTTTTAAATATTTCCCTTATTTGACAGTTCCACGTTATTTGGATGTTCTTTCAAATATTCAAACTCCACACTATTTTTGGTAGTCTATATACGTCAATTCTTAATAAATTTTCCATCTATCTTCACTGTTGTTCTTCTGTAACCGCATTCACCGATTTTACACCTAGTCTTTTCCAAATTATTTCATTCCTTAGTCTGTCTCTAATTGTATCATTTTTCGTAGATATCTCATTTCGTTTACCTGCAATCTATCGTTCTGCTTGTTGGTCAGATCCCAAGTTTCGCAACTGTATAGTAAAGTTGGAAGAAGCACCCATTTGAAGATTGTGATTTATGTATTTCTCCAGATTTCACATTTGGTAATAAAATTATTGTTTAACATAAAAAATAATGTATTTGTTGTGGTTATTCGGTTGTTTAACTTTATATAACTCTACAGCGGGGTTTCTACAGCCGTTACCGCATCTCGCATTTCAACCGCCATTTCTCTTTATTTCTCCAGTTCTCTTCATTTATGGCTAGCTCAGTCATGGTCTGTCTAATACCTTGTAACCGGGATATTACTGGTCTTCCTATTCCTCTTCTTCTATTTTGTGGTATATAGTTCAGAGCTTTCTTTGGCCACCGGGCTTCTGTTATTCGTATAACTTTCCCATATCATATAAGCTGTCAAGATTCTATTTTATTTCCGCTGGTATATATATTATTTGTCCGACGTTAAATTTCTTCTTTAGGGACATGTTCCAATCTTGAAATTCCAATAGCTCTTCTCTTAAAATCCCTTTCCACCGTCTCAATACACTTTTTATCATTGGTTGTCAGCTGCCAAAATTGGTTCTGCAATGTCTTTGAAGGTTGTCATTTTTGTGTTCACTTTGATCTCCATGGTTGTTGATTTGAAAGAGCGAGATCTAGGACGCGGTTTTCCAAGCATCTTTAAGCATGCAGCCATCATTAACTTATTGTACACCCTAACTAAGAAATTTGCCTATCTGGAGTAATTCCAACTTCAGTAGTGACTTTTAACGTCTCATACATCACAGTGGCACGGGACCTACGGCTTTACTTCATATCCGATAGATGGCGCACTTTCAGGTTTTTCCCCAGTAGAAAAATCTCAACGACCTCGGCCAGGTTCGACCCCGCGTCCCTTGAATCTAAAGGCAAATGCACTAACCACTGGACCACCGAGGCCGGCGATGTGAGCATAGTAAAGAATTTGGAATTTCAATACATTTTCGTCCTTGTTGTACTGTGTTGTTTATGTCGTTTTTTGAAGTTCTCTTGTGATATTATACTGTCTAAATATTTATATATATTTTTTAATTTCTTTATTTATCTGTAATTTAGGATCAATTGTGTCGGTTCCTACCACCATATATTCTGTTTTCGTCATAATCACGTTTAGTCTCCATTTTTATGTTTTTGTATTAATTTTCGAAACAAAAAGTCCCTGTCATATTCATCATTTGCCAGAATCACCTGATGATCAGCGAATAAGAGGGTTGTCAAACATCGATAACCAATTTTTATCTCCAGTCCTGAAGCTCGTCTTAACCACTCTTGCAGTGTTTCTTGGATATAGATTGTAAACAAGGTTGGCGACCGACAGCAACTCTGTCGAAGGTCTTTTGTAACAGGGAAAGCTTCTGAGATGGAGTTTCCGATTTTAGCGGCACGAACGGATTTTCGGTAAGTGTTCCAAATTGATTGAACATGTATTTAATAAGGCCAATCTTCGTCAATGTTTTAAAAAGCTTTTTTAAAGGGACAGTGTCGTAAGCTTTCTCCAGATTAACAAATATAGGGTAAGTGGGCAAGTCTCTAGCTTTACGTTTTTCTATTATTTGCTGTAGAACAAATGCAATCAATACATGATCTTTCCGCTCGAAATCCACATTGTTCTTCTATTTCTTCGATCTCACTTTCAATTCTCTTCTGAAGTATCTTATACCACCTCTCCATTGTACAAATTACAATTATTCCTCGGTAATTCGTACAGACTCTTTTGCTTCATTTTTTAAATATCGAGGTTATATACGTTAAATTTTAATCTTGTGGAATATTGTCTTCTTCCAACATACATTTATTGAAGATTTCTACTAGAATATCCTTCAGCCGAACTGGTCTATATTTAACCAGGTCAATGTGTTTGTTTCCTGGTCCCGCCTTTCCATTTTTTTGTGTTATTGAGGATCTTTGTGATTTCGTCTATGATTATTTGCTGCGCGTATCTATCCTCTGCTGTTTCTATGTCTATGTTATATTTCATATTCCTTTCTATCTTCGTTTAACAATGTAGTATAGTAGTCTTTCAATTGATCTTTACTAATAAGGTGTATATTTTTTGATTGATTTCCATCTTTTCTGAGAATTTTTATTGTTTTCCATGCTTCTGAGACCTCTGTTCCACCCATACATTTACCTAGTTTTCACATTCCTTTTGCCACATTTCAAGGTTACTCTTGGTTACCTCTCCTTTCACCTCCCAATTCCAAAATGCGTATTCTTGTCGATCTCTGTCCTCATGTGTGGTGAGCCAGATTTGGTAGGTTTTCTTTATATTCTTTACTAGTGGTTCTATTTTGTCTGACCACTAATCTGGATTGCGTTTAGCTTCGTTTCCCTTGTATCCTAGAGATTCTGTTGCTGCTTTGTGTATGCAGCCTTTAATATTTTGATATATTTTTTCCGCATTACAACCATCTGTTTGAACCGTTTTTAACTTATTTGTCAATCTTCATTTTCTTGCCATTCACTCAGTATTACAGAACTGTTTATTATGTTCTGAAATAATGTTGTTATTTCTTTTGCTAGCAATTTACCTCCATTTTTTATTGTTGTATTTGGTATGTTGTTTCTGCTTGGAGTCCTTCTGCTTTTAAATTTTCTGATGGCGGCTTCCACTTCTGCTTCTGGGTCTGTACCACTTTTCTTGCTTCTTGATTGTTCTCATATTCTTCTTCGATACTATATATTTCTTTAAACCATGTAACCCATTGCTCTCTTGGAATTGTTTTTGCCTCTACATATTCGTTAATTGTTTGTTTTCTATCTCTTATAATCTTCCAGATTTTAGTTTGGGTATTGTATAGGTCACTTTTCATATTTGTCGAAAATTGCTGCCAGTATTCTTTCTTTCCTATCATCATAGGTAATCTGTTTTGTTATATCCGATTACCTTTTCATATAATTTATTTATTGAACATTTTTGGCGCTCCTCTGGTTGGCCCAAATTTGTATTGCTCTTCTAGATGTTTCGTTGTGTTTCCTCTCTCAAATTGTTTTTCTAAAATGCTTTCGTATATTTTTGCTGTTACGTTGATGAGGAAGATTCTACGATCATTATCACACACCCTTGTGTTACTTTTTTTATGTATCGGTAATATCGCGGCTGCATCCCAGTCTTTAGGGGTTGCCTTATTTCTCCAGCCCTTGTTCAGTATTTATAATAGTGGCATCTTCTCCTAGATAATCTGGCGCAAGAAACTCCTTTCTTGATGCTTTACCAAGATTTGCATTTCTGATAGTATCTAACAATTCTTCATTTGGTACTTCTCCATTGATTTCTTTGTTTATATAGGATCTTCCTGCGCTTCAAGACTATCATCTTCAGCTTCCATATGTTGAAACTATTTAACCTAGCTAAAATAAATAAAAGAAACTCAACATGGTTTTACGAAGGAGGAGGACGTTGCACAATAGTAAGATTTTGATCGCTTAATAATAATATTTAAAACGCATTGAAAATGTCTCTTCTGCAGATTCATAACAGTGTCTATTACGAAAAATATCGTTTCACGAATAATTAAAATATTAATTTGTAATAGGGCCTATTGTCAGCTATAGATAATTTAAAAACCAGAGGACTTCGCGCAAGTCATGTGTGTCCACCTTCTTTGCGGAGCAGATTCAAGGTATACCTAATTGACTTTAATAGAATTTTAGAATGGTTGTTCGTCTAAGTAGTTCGCTCCTAATACCGGGGTTGTGCGGTGGCAATTATAGATTTCTCTCCGCGAGCAGTAAGTATCTTCGAAGCTTAGATTTGGAGATCTGGGATCTTTTCCTCTCAGGCTGTAGTTCTCTGCTGAGGGATGTACCTAACTTCTGAGTTATAGAGATGCGGTCTACTCCCTGTTTAGTGATAGTTTCAGTTGTGTGGCTCCTCCACTACAGGGAAATGTAATCCCTAACACTGACTTGGCGACCTGGGTGTTAGAGATTGGTTATAGACTCAGGATGTAAGTTCCTGTTGAGGGCTGTATTTAACTCCCGCGCTAATGATAAGGGGTCTGGGTTCTTTTCGTAGGAAGTCCCAGTCAGAAACCTGGGTTCTTCGCTGTGATAGACGGAGACTGTATTCGGCGGTAGTTGTAGTTGTCTTAGCTCTCTCGATCGAGAGATAAAGGTAACTAGCTCTCAAATTTGAGCTTGGGGATCTGGGTTCTGCACTGTGATAGATTCAGGCTATAGTTAGCTGCTGCATCATAGGTGACCTATCGACGAAGAAACCAGGGGACATTTCTGGGTCTGCTAGAGTTCTACTTTCAAAACTTTGCTTGGTGATCTGTATCCTTCTCGATGATACACGCAGGCTGTAATTATTTCTTGATAGCAACTAACTTCCAAGCTAAGGAGAAGTGACTAGAATTCTTTTTTAGTCCGTTACAGTTCTGTGAGCCCCTTCTACCAAGAGAATTAAGTAATTAACTCTCAGAATGTGGCGGGGATCTTAGTTATTTTCTATGATAAATGTAGTCTGTAATTCATTCTTAATGTTGGCATCTAACTTCCAAGCCAAGGAAATGTGACTAGAATCCTCTTTAGAGCCCGTTACAGTTTTGCGCGCTTCTTCGACCAAGAGATTAAAGTAATTAACTTTCAAAGTTTGGCCAGGGGATCTTAGTTTTTTTTCGTGATAGATGAAGGCTGTAGCCCGCTCTTGATGGTGGTATCTAATTGTAGAGCTTCCGGTAGTTACAGTTCTGCGGGCTCCTTCGTCCGATAGGGAAAGGTAACTATTTCTTAAACTCCAAGCTGACGACATAGATTCTTCTCGAGATAGATTGAGGTTGTAGCTTTTTATTACTGCTATAGAACGTATCTAAATGATGAGCTAAGAAGAAGTAACCAGGGCTTCTTCGGGTTTTTTACCGTTCTGTGAACTCCTTTGATCAAGAGATTAAAGGAACTAACTCTCAAAGTTTAGTCTGGGGAGCTAGGTTCTTCTAGATGATAGACGCTGAATGTAATTCGTTTCTGATGGTGGTGTTTAGCCTGTCAGCTAAGGAGAATCGATCAGAACTTTTTTGGACATCCGTTACCGTTCAATGAGTTCTTTTGATCAAGAGAGCAATACAATTAATTTTTAAAGCTAAGGCGAACTAACCAGAATTCTATTCTTGTCTGTTACAGTCCTGTGAGTTATTTTGATCAAGAGAGAAAAGTACCTAACTCTCAAAGTTCGGCCTGCGGATCTGGGTTATTTTCGATGGCAGGCGTAGTCTGTAACTCGCTCCTGATGGTAGTATATAATTTCAAAATTTGGTAGAACGATAACTAACTCTTAAGCTTCGGCCTGAGTTCCTGAGACGTAGAACGTAGCGCCCTCATTGGAGAGGTATTTATTTTCAGAGTTAAGAAAACGAGATTTCGTATCTTTTTGGCAATAGTTGCATTTCTGTAACGCTTTTCCGAGAAATCAAACAAATTCCCTTTTGTAAAAGGCGCTAGGCTATCGCTGACAGTTCTTTGCCCCGTTGTCACGGAAGACACTAAGCGTCTTAAGAGGGGGTTTGGTAACTTCGGTTGTTAACGGATGCTGATTAAGTAGTAATCTATACGATCAGAACGGCTGCCGAAATCTGGTGAATTCGAGTCAGTCATTCCGGGTAGAGTCCACTATTCGTAGTGTATTGCGTCTAGAGCTCACGCATGCACATTAACAAGTGATTGTTCTGACAGGACTCACGAGTACCTTCGAACACTCTTATCAATAACGAACATATATTTATAATTGATTAGGCTACAGTAAAAATGTTTTTCAAAACACGATGTGGTAATTAAGCAACAGTTTAAACGTAAATCAGCTATTGTTACCGCTATTGTTACCGTTACATTACAAACGTTCGAAATTCTTGTAGCGTTCGTGAATACCGACACCAAACGTACACCTTTCTAATATTACTCTTTTAGGTGATTACCTTCTTGGTGTGTGATTTCCTGGATAATTCTGTCTATATCTGAAGAAAAAGTATCAACTCGTACTTACTGTTTTTGTTTGTTGGCACCGTTTGAATATTTTACTTCCAGTTTCAGACACAGTCATGAAAAGTACTATTTTTGGTACATACTTTTTTTTCAATGCGCACTTTTCATCCATTGTATGTAGGTTTTGATACTTTACTACTAGATTACCCAGATGGATTAAATATTAGAGTCTAAGCTTTAAAATCGGATGGATATAAATCGCGGCATGGATCAGCTAATAAAAGGTAAACTGATCATAGCCGCAGTTCACAACTACCAAATTTAAATTGCAGTAGTAGTTAATTTCTATTCTATTTAAGCAGCAGCGGCAGTGGTCAGCTAATAGAAGGTAAACTGATCATTGCCGCTGTTTACTACATTGCGTGCTGCAGTTTACATGTGTACTACCAAATTAAACATTGTCGCAAATTGCCTGCTGATTAATGCCTGTACCATTTAAGCAGTAGAATGTTAAAATCTGATGTGTTTAAGTTGCGCCAGTGGTCAGCTAATAGATGCTAAACTGAACGTAGTAGCAGGTTACAACTATCAGATTTACAATGCGGTGATGGTTAGTGTCTATTCCCTTTTAGCAGTACGTTTGTATAATATAATGATCAGCTTAGAAGCTTAGAAGTTAAACTAATCACTGTCGCAGGTTACAGCTCCCACATTTAAACTGCAGTGGTGGTTAATTCCTATTGCCTTTAAGCGGTAGGGTTTTCAAATCCGACGTACATACATTGCGGCGGTATTCAGCTAATAGAAGGTAAACTGATCATTGCCGCAGTTTACAACCACCAAATTTAAATTGCCTGCTGGTTAATTTCTATACTCCTCAAGCAGTAGAATCTTAAAATATGATATGTTTAAATTGCGCCAGTGGTCAGCTAATAGATGGTAAACTGAACATTGCCGCAGTTTACTACCACCAAATTAAATTGCGTGCTGGTTAATTTCTATTTTGTAATGTAAGCCGTAGGATCTTAAAATTTGATGTGTATAAATTGCAGCAGTGATCAGCTAATAGATGGTAAACTAAACATTGTCACAGTTTACAACTACCAAATTTAAATTGTCTGCTGATTAATGCCTGTACCATTTAAGAAGTAGAATGTTAAAATCTGATGTGTTTAAGTTGCGCCAGTGGTTAGCTAATAGATGCTAAACTGAACGTAGTAGCAGTTTACAACTATCAGATTTACATTGCGGTGATGGTTAGTGTCTATTCCCTTTTAGCAGTACGTTTGTATAATATAATGATCAGCTTATAGAAGTTAAACTAATCACTGTCGCAGTTTACACCTACCACATTTAAACTGCAGTGGTGGTTAATTTCTATTGCCTTTAAGCAGTAGGGTTTTCAAATCCGACGTACATACATTGCGGCAGAAGTCAGCTAATAGAAGGTAAACTGATCTTTGCCGCAGTTTACAACTATCAAATTTAATTGCCTGCTGGTTAATTTCTATTTTTTAAGCTGTAGAATCTTAAAATCTGATGTGTATAAATTGCCGCAGTGGTCAGCTAATAGACGGTAAACTAAACATTGTCGCAGTTTACAACCATCAGATTTACATTGTGGCGACTATTAGTGTCTATTCCCTTTAAACAGTACGTTCTTAAAATATGATGTATAGAAATTGAGGCAGTGGTCAACTAATCGAAGGTAAATTGATTATTGCCGCAGCTTATAAATACCAGAGTTCACTTGTTATGTTTATTTTATAATTCCTTTAAATGGTAGGATCATAATGTGATGTATATAAACTGTCGAAATGGCCAGCCAATGCAAGGTAAATTAATCATTGCCGTAATCTACAACTTCCTGATTTATATTGCGGTGATGGTTGGTCTATAATCTATTTAAGCGGTCTTAAATCTGATGCTAATAAATTACTGACATAATTTTTTGTAAGGAATAGGAGAATATTATCAAAAAACAATAATATCCAATTTATTCAATGTTGTAGCTGCTCCAATTCTAATTTCTCTACGCTTTAACCTCGATTTGCACAAGCCTGATTTGGTTAATCAACGCAACAATGTAAAGTTTACAATGGTCATTTTATCTTCGCATATCTAGTCAATGTTATCAGCTACAGGTAATTAAAATTAAATAATGTTTTTATTCTAGTCAGCCGAGGAAGATTAAGAAGCGCAATCAGCCAGTGCAGCAATTGACATTGTCCTATTTAAAGGTTTTTGACCATCGTCGAAATATATAGCTCCCGACTAGGTTACTATAGTATTTTTCATGAAGGTTCCTCGGTAAAAGATTAACGCAGTAACCGTTGGAAATACATATCTTTAACTTACATCCCTTTCTAATAAAAAAAATTAAAGAGTTTAATGCAGGTATTCGACCACAAAGAAATACTGAAACGCAGATTTCCGTCTACGTTAGAACCGATACGTGCCCACTGATGTTTGGCTTATAACCTGGTATTAGAGGGATACGCCCGTTAGTTAAGTACCTGAAGTTATCGCCTGGCATAAACAAATGTCACAACAGTTCGCAACAGGTCATGCCACGAACTTTTATTTTAGACAAATTGTGTGTGTATAATAACAAATTGTTTGGAACTGCTGTCTCACTTCATACTCCTAGTTCACGTAGTTGTCATGTACCTGCCCCAAATCCTTTGTAGTGAAAGCTACATGAGAAATATTATAAGATTACTCACAAAAACTCCAACGATACGGTATAAATACAAACTGCAACGCTGTGGCGCAAAGTTCAGTCTGGGTTTCAGTCTATGTTATTAGTGGATTGGTATTTAGCGCAGTGGGTGGAATGAAAATACACGCTGCATTGTTTCTAGTTGGCGATAAAATTTGAAGTACTGTAAAACTGAGTTAAATTATTTAGTAGTTTTGTAATCCTGTTTTAAGGTTTTTAATAAACTCATCTGGGAACTTGTAATATTAATACTATCAACTACAGTTTTATGAAAAAGTTATTTTTCGGTACACACTTACTGTAAGTAATTTTTCTTAAATCTAAAGTAATGTCTAATTTCTTAAATAAATAATAGAAGACTAAAATATAATATATTCACATTTCAATACTAGCATCTGAAGTTACGTGCACTTACAATCGTTGTACTATATTTTCATTAGGTATATATTCAAGCATTAGTGTTAAAAAAATTTACAATGTATATAAGTGTAATTAAAATCGCCATTAAAAGTTATCTTATAAATTATTGCGCACTTAAATTACGAATTTCTGAATGTTGTCTTTATATGATTTTTATGTTAATAATACTACCAGTTTATGGAATACAGTCGATGATTTATTAATAATAAACGACACGAGCATATATTGATATGAAAATTGCTTGTCAATTGAATGTCAAAGACAATTTTCATGGAATACGTATGAAGAATTGTTTTCGTAGATTATTTAAAAATTTATAATAGGGATAGTTTCAAAATATTACAGAAGATAGTAATAGCAGTTTTGGGTTTACAATACACAATAGCACTTGACCACTTAGTATATGAACATTTGCTACCCTTATTTCCTCAGATAAAGTAAATACAGAAAGTTGGGTTGAATAATAACAGAATTATACGCCTCTTTCAAATTTTATATATGTCATCATGTCATCAACTTTCAATGAACAGAAAAAGGTACTGCTTTTTTATGTAATTTATTGTTCAAGACTATATACTTTAGAATTAGAGTAAAACAGATCTCCTTGCGTAGCTTTGATGATGATGATGACGTTGATCAAAATGGTATGACATTTCGTAATTTGTTTTCTATCTGCTCTTGTTTTTACGCCATACTCCCCATACTCAATAATTGGGTACACATAACAATTTTTGACCTGAAACACCAAATTATTGACCACGGGTAACTCACTGCAATGTTTTGGTGTGTTTACCATGGCTACCTCGTCTGCAAAACGGGTGTGAGTGAATCGACAACAAAATTCTCAAAAGGGCGCCAAGATCCTTCACCAATTGTCGTGCAGCGATTCTCATGACCTACCTTAACGGATCCAAGTAAGGGTAAACTCTTACCATGAAGAATAAAACTTACGGGTCTCAACATACAAACAAGAACACAATAAAACACCAACGTGAAGTGAATGCTGTAAATAAAGCCTTTATATTAATAAATGTGAAATAATAAAAATGTTCATGAACAACTGTGTAACTGAAAATAAATCAACAGTACATGTAATAATAATAAGTTAAATTAAACTTTGTACACCCTGTATATAAACCGTCCTGAATATAAACAGTAAAGTTACAAATCGGTCGCACACTCTGTATATGAGTGCCCCTGCAATTCTTAGGTGAAGCCCAAATTATCAAAAGTTATTCGTAACGTAAATACAGTCCTGTATGACAAATAGTAGTTAGCCATAAATAGCCAAATGGTAAACTCAAATTTCTGACCCAACTGAATGCATGCCTAAAATTTCTGCAAATATCAGTTAAGCTGCATAAAACACAAATTAAACACATAAGTGAGTAAACCAGACTTTAGGTAAGACCATAATTTATAACTTGACTCAAAATTAGTGAATAGATTAATTGAGTAAATGCAGAAGTACATTACAATATTAGATTATGTGATTTAGACAACAGGTCAAACTAATTTGAGAAAATTCGAATTGAGGGAAAGTTCCTAGGCGAATGAAGTATGACAAGGAAAGCAATTTAGCGGACGTAATCCCTACCTGAAAATAAACGGATTTAAAAATCCACAAAGCTAAATTAATAATTATTAAAGTCCGAATACGAATTTCCGGAAGCTGGTGAAATGACGCAAGACCTGGCGTTAAGACAGCTTAACCAACGCGAAAACTGTAAACGGTAGCGCCGAACCGAATCGTTTAGCTGTATTAATCAATCCGCATAATTGTCCTAATTTTACTAATCAACAAATTAAGTTGCCACTTGTCTAAATTGCAATTGTCACGCAGCCATGAAAATAGACACAACCACAACTGACAGCGGTCTGAATTGGGTGCGCACAAAAAGTTTTGTTTACAAATGTGCCGCATGGAACAACAGCATAATCTTAATTAAATATCAAAGTCAGTTACCAAAAGCAGGTGTAAAATTAAACTGAATGCACCTACTGAAGGTAAGCGACCAGTCGCAGATGCATATTAAAGTTCAAACGGTAGATAATACCAAAAAGTTAAAAATACAAATTATACACAGTATTGGTTTCCCCGTTGAGTGTAGTACATGCCGAGATGGATTTAACAGAACTTCCGTCATATGGTCACACGAAGATAAAGGACAACCAAAAAAATTGGGGAAAAAATCAGATCTTCCGACGACCGCTGGGTGGTTCCTGGAGCCTTCTGAACACGATCATGGAGGATACGGCAGCGGATGGCATCCAAATAGACTAGCAGCTCATGTAGGCATCTTGATACTCGTATTCGGAAGTTCCCCAGAAGCTCGTACCTTCCATTGGGTTTCTGATTGTCTCCAACTTCGTACAGCACGTAAAACCGAAAGCTACAGGTGAACGGCGGTTCCGCGAGACTACACATAGCACGCGACCGGTAACGTATCATTTTTCTGGTAAAGTGTTTAATTAATCTGGGCTAGACCCAATGAGAATTTAGTAAAACACCAAAATAACGCGCAGACAACTAACTAAGTTCTCTTATAGATGAGGATGATTTATATAATCCACGCAGCATGAAATTTCTACAATCTTAAATCACCTCCTACACTTTTACCAGCAACCTACAACTTGAACGGCTAAGAACTCAAGAGGAAGTCCCGTCTCACATCAACACTGCAGGAAATTTGATCCACCTAATTTAATATCCACATACAACTTCAAAAGAATCTTCCCCAAATTCCTTAAACTACAGGAACTCAAAAAGTTTGAACCAAGGTAGATTGCAAAAAGGAACCGTAGGCAACCAAATACACCTCTCAGACTGCCGGGATGCTACTGCAAAAATTACACATAACAGGTTTCACAAATCAACATTATATAGCAAATTATAACTTTTGTGAAAAACTTTTTCACGATCCTATATATATATATATATATATACCTATTATCTATGAATTTATTATGTTGTCGAAAATTTGGTTAGGTAATATAAATCTATAGGTAATACTTGTCGCAGAGTAATACAGAACAGAAGATATTAAATTGAAATAAAATTAAATTGGTTGAAAATGTAACCGTTCTCAAATGTCAGTTATTAATTTGATTATATGGTACAGAAGTAAAATTAGAGAAGTAACTAGCTAGAGATATAGGGCAAACTGACAGTAATTTAGGAAGAGTTACGCCGTTTTAGCATGTTAGCATAATATAGAGGTAAAATTCGACAATCTGTTATAACAGCAATTTATTTTTTTTATTTTCTCATTGGTTCATACCACCGTGTGCCCCCTCCCCCCTTGGAAACCGCTTTCGCATTACATCATTGGGGTGCGGGCGTCCCTCACACTAAACATTCATGCAACATGAAATTGTAGCCAATGGAGAACGTTAGCAAAGTTGGCATGAAGTGATTTCCCACAAAAAAATTATTATTTTCGTTCTCCATTTCCAACAAATTTCTCTTTATCTTATAGAGAAACTGTAGCCAATAGAGAACGTTTGAAAAGTTGGCATGAAATGATTTTCCATACAAAAATTATACTTTTCGTTCTCCATTTCCAACAAGTTTCTCTTTATGTTATAGAGAAATTGTAGCCAATAGAGAACGTATGCAAAGTTGGCATGAAGTGATTTCCCATAAAAAATTAATCTTTTCGTTCTTCATTTCCAACAAGTTTCTCTTCGTCTTATAGAGATAATTGTAGTCAATGGAGAACGTTTGCAAAGTTGGCATAAAATGATTCGCATAAAAAATTATTCTTTTCGTTCTCCATTTCCAACAAGTTTCTCTCTATCTTATAGAGAAATTGTAGCCAATGGAGAACGTATGCAAAGTTGGCATGAAGTGATTTCCCAAAAAATTTATCTTTTCTTCTTTTCATTTCCACACAAGTTCTCTTCGATCTTATAGAGATTAATTGTAGTCAATGGAGAACGTTTGCAAATTGGGCATTAAAATGGATCGCATAAAAAATTATTCT
>JABXWE010054176.1:0-10079 GCA_014611495.1 Limonius californicus
AGCTTAAGGCAATATGTTTTTTTTGTCTTATGATTGTTATACTAAAATTTTTCCAAGACGTCATTTTTGCAAGAATACAACAACTATTAATTTGGGATTACCCAAAATAGATAGATGCAAACTGAATTGCATTCAAAAGGTGATAAAAGTTTGGTTTCTGTTACTTTTTACCCATAATCTAATTAATTATTTTGATTAATTTGAGATTATCCAAAGTTTCAAGATTCAAACTGTTGTGACTTAAAAAAGGAAATCTGGTTTTCTGCGAGTTTCTGAACCAATAAAATAACTAAAATAAATTTAAGACGTTATTTGCGCGAGAAAGCAACGTATATTAATTCACGATTACCAAGAATTGACCGATTCGAACTTCTTTGCATTGAAAAGATAATATACGTTGGTATCGAAGAACACTGAAAAAATCGCTAGACTAGGGGAAAATGGGGCCCAAATCCGAATCAAATGATGATGATTGCATACAGCAATATTGCAACGTTTAAAACAAATGCGGCAAACGAAAATAATATATGAATAGACTAGAACGAAAGCGAAGCAGATTTATAGAGTAAAAGAGAGGAAACAGGGAACAACAGCTACAAAAAATACAAGACAATTTCATCTATAGAGATTTGGTAGGATTAACTGGAAACCATGGTTCAAATATATAAAACTTTCAAGAACCTCTTGTCAGAACGATATTTAAAACGTCTAAATACCTATATTTTAATAATAATTATAATAATAATTACAATTTCAACTATATTTATTTCTATTTTATACGTATATACGATCTTGATTTCAAACTTGACTTTGGTCTTCTATTCTAAAACTTTCACTAGCGGGGAATTTATGAGTGTGTTTGCGAATTTGAAAGGCCCCAAATATATCCAATTTACGTTTATCATCACAGAAGTGTAAACATATTATTATATTATTTGATGTCAATTTATGATTGTATTCTAATAAGTGTTTAGCATAGTTAGATTTTTCCTAGTGTTTGTATTTGTATGACCGTATGTGTTCCTTGTATGTTGTGTCAAAATTTCCAACTGTCTGGCCTATGTATACAGAATTACACTGTGAACAGTTTAATTTGTAAATACCTGATTTTAACAAATCGTTAGTTCTGTCTTTTGCGTTGAATAAGGTGTTGAAAGTGTTTTCGGTGGTCTTATAAATTACTTTAAAAGTACTATTTCTGATTATAATTTTACCAATTTTCTTCGATATATCACCGAAATAAAGAATGGAAATGTATTTAACATTGTCGGAGTGGTCCTTTGGATACATTTTTTCGAAGCGCTAATTTATAACAACAACAAACTAGATGTATTAATTATTTAAACGGGTATTGTCCTTTATGTTTCAGTATTTACCAACGTCTCATACCCTTACACTACGTGTACAAGTCAAACGATGACGATACCAAAATATACTTTTTTTTCATTTTTAGTTATGAGGTTTTATATTTTTTTTTATTTCTTCATCATATAGTACTTGTGCATCGTTGCAACTTGCCTGCATTATATCCGATCTTGACATCGAAGTATTTTATTTGTTGTAAGTTATAGTCGTCTATACCACATATTGTGTATTGCTTAAATTCTAAACTTAAAACTCCTACTTTAAAAGGAGCATCATGTTTAAAAGAAATAAACAAAACGTATGTCATTTTTTGCTAATTGTTGCTTGCCTTACTTCGTTGAAATTCAAATTTATATTTTAATGACAATACTAGTCACACTTTCAACAGGATTTATTAACTTTTTATGCTTTATATGTATTACATTTTACATTTTTAAAAACTTAATATTGTATTTGTAGCTAGGCAATAGTACACTGAATCTTGATTTCGGGCTTGTCTCTGCTCTTCTACGAGGGCAGTCTTTTAAGTTTTTACAAAAACTAGGAAAGAACAATTTTATTGGGAACTAACTGTTTTATTGCTTTTCAAAATATTCGTCTTTAAGATTTATACACTTTGCATGCGTTCAAACCAATTTTCGAAACATTTTTCCACTCTGAAGTTGGTATCTCAAAAACATGGCTTTTGAAGGCTTCAGCAGCTTGAGCTTGAGGTGATCAAAATCGCTGTTCACGCATTTATTGTTTGACATTCGGGCACACAAAGAAGTCGTTAGGCGATAAATCAGGTGAATACGGGCAATGAGACAATAATTCGATGTATTTATCCTTCAAATAATCAATCGTTTGACGTGCTGTATGAGAGCTGGCATTGTCATGATGAAGAATGATGCGACGTTTTCGTTGTTTTTTCTGATTTCGTTGATGATTTCTGTTAAACAAATTGTTGTACTATTCAGCGTTAACTGTTCTTTGATCATCTAAAGGAATCGTTGCGACATGTCCAGTACAACCGAAGAAAGAAGCGATCATTTTCTTGGAAGTGCCTCGTGAACGAACAACTTTTGTGGGATTTGGTTAATCTTGGAACAACCAAACAGTGAATTTATGCTTAGTTTCCGGTTCATATAAATATATTCAAGTTTAGTCACCTGATACGATGTTGTATACGGGTTCTGCGATTCTATGCATTGTTGTTGAGTTAGGCCTTTACTGAAATTGTAAAAAATCATGCAACGAAAACCTTCACCTGAAATTTCCATTTTTTCACAAAATTGCTTTATAAACGCTTACTGTAAACAAACTACTCGGTCAAAATCTAAGCTGTCACTGTTTTCACAATAACAAATTTTAAATTTTACGAAAATAGTAATGACATCTCAATAGCGCCATCTAGTGGTCGTTTGTAAAAACGGGAAAAGCTGCCCTCGTATTTCAAAACTACACACCAAAATACTTAATTAAAAATTCTTCCGAATGAATCA
Source organism: Limonius californicus (assembly GCA_014611495.1). NCBI lineage: Eukaryota > Metazoa > Arthropoda > Insecta > Coleoptera > Elateridae > Limonius > Limonius californicus. The sequence continues at coordinate 2,850 of JABXWE010054176.1, forward strand.
ATAAGTTGTTCAGTTTAAGTTTACCATCACAATGCAAACTAGTTCGTTTCGATGTCACCAATATGTTTTCACAAATACCTCTTCAAGAGTGTATTCCTATGTTAAATAATATTTTTATCAACAAAAATGTTGCATTAACAAAACGAAATGAGTTGATTCAATTATTGGAACTTTGCATTAATCCAAATTAATTTATTTTTAACGATCCAATTTCTTTTCAGAAAGAAGGTTTACCAATGGAAAGTCCAACTGCACCACTTTTAGCTAATATATTTAGAAGATTGAATTTTTGAATCAAATCAGTCTTCGAAATTTATTTTTTGGTTCCGTTACGTTGACGATATTTTAGAATGTTTTAATAGTTCATTTGGTTTCTTAATGTTTGTTAATACTTTACACTAAAACATAAACTTAACATTAGAAACGGAACAAAACAGATGTATTAATCATTTAAACTTAAATATAAGGTTAGTTCTAAAAACAAATTCGAATAATCTATTTATAAGAAACTTACATAAACAGATATAATATTACAGGACTCATCTCACCATAAAACATGTAAATTAGCAGCCTATACGTCCCAGATGCTTAGAGCTCTAACATTTCCTCTAAATTTTAATGATTACACGAAAGAGATTCCGTTTATTAAACAAATTGCACACAGTAATGGCTACAACACAAAACTGATTGACACACTAATTAAAAAGAAAGATTATATGTAAAGTAGCAATTCAAAACATTTATCCAAAATTCTAGTTTGGCAATGATAAATATAATTCAATTCTTTATTTCGATGATTATTTGAAATTACTAAAATTATAATCAAAAAAAGTACTTTTAAAGTAATTTATAAAAGTACAAAGAACACTTTCAATACCTTATTCAACGCAAAAGATAGAACTAACAATTTGTTAAAATCCGGTATTTACAAGGTAAACTGCTCACAGTGTAATTCTGTACATAAAAGTGACTTTAACTGACCATTGTCATCTTTAAACAAAACATTTCTTAATAGCATTTGTTTGAAATGTGAGAGGAGGTCCAAAGGCTACTTACAAGATAGTTAGTAAACTAAAAATTATCAGTATCTTGGAATAAAAAAAAAATAGTGGTACGTTAACATTGTCCAGGGGTTTATATAAAACCATGGAAGACTTTGGATTACTAAATTAATAAAATTCTTTAACATTACACTTAAACACTAAAAACAAGGCGAAGATGGCCTTGGCACAATTAAGTAAACAAACAGTTAAACAAATTCTTCAAGAAATATTTTATTGAAAATTTCGAAATAACTTAATACGCTCCATTTTTGCATACTTTTTACTGTTAAATGTTTTTACAGTTACACAATAAAATTCTAATCCTCAAGGGTTATTAAATAAGCTTTCGATTTTTGAGTGAATGACAGTTTATAGCAGTTTGATAACGAACAGTTGGAGGATTATGAGCACAAAGGGCATAACGAACAACTCTCGCAAATTGGATTTTTTTACGCGAAATTTTATCTAATAATTGCTACAGTGAATTCGAACAATCTTCAATTATAAAAGTGTAATTTGATTTAAACAAAATATGTCCTTTCTTTTTTTTCTATTAGGAATACTTATACAGTTCGACAACGTAATTTTTATTCATAGTAATGTTGAAAGACTGTAAAATATCTAAGATTAATATCATAAGGACACTTATCGCTCCTAGACAACATTAAGGCTGGTAATTGGTTAGTGTTTTTTTAAGAGTTTTATCAGTCACTATCACTTTCAGTATTATATAGGAAGATGTCCTGTGGTAAGATTAATTTCAGCATGTTATATAGTTTTCTGTAACTTAATACGCAGAAGGTTGAATTGGAACAATGGTTAAGGTATTGGTGGTATTTTTTGGTTAGTTATTTGATGTATTCCTGGTGTATGGTTGACTTGTCTAGTTCAAGGTGTAACTGTTTATTCATAATGTACCATTGGGCGTTAACTGCAATTTGGTAAGATTTGAATTCCGTTTAGATTGGTCTTGGACATATTTTCCCAGATTATTGATTCGCGGGACAGTGTCATCATCAAACATTGCTAGGTCTGCTTTGGTGTTGGGGATGTTGTACACAAAGATATTATATAAAATAGGATCCAGGGTACTTCTCTGTGGAACTCCTGCTCTCGTATCTCTAGTTGTAGAGACGGTTCTTACTGCGAATTTGCGGTTTTCTAGGAAAAACTACAATATTGATAGATGTATTTCGGGATGCGAATATGCGACATTGTGTACTTAATCCCATCTAATATCCATATTTGATCGAATGCCTGGGCTATGCCCAGGGATAACACAGTTATGTATTGTTTGTTTCCGAAACCTATAGGTATGTATCGTTTCTGCAATTCGTTGTAACTGGTGATACGTACAGTATTTTCTCCTAAACTTACGGATTGATAGTATTTTGAGGTACCTTATTTGTTGGAATACTTTTGATGATGAAAGCCAGTTCTCTCGGAGAAGTTGGCTTTAAATTTTTGCCTGCAGTTGGTCGATGGTTTCCAACACTGGTAACGATACTGGTGAAATGTATATTTGAATCAATTATTTTAGAAACCACATAAATCCATAAATCCTAGTTTTTTAGATTTTCTACGAATTTGTGTTATATGGGGATTTCGATTTAAATTTTATCATTGCTTTTAAGTTTTGCTTATAAGTACTTTATTAGGAAAAGAATCAAAAAGACCCTAGATTTATGTTGTTTCTAAAATAAACATAATTTTTTTGAAAATAAATGACAGGATGCACCAAAATACCAATTTATTAAAAACTCTGATTATTGCATATAAAATAATAAACTTAATTGAATAACTATAAACATACAAAAAAATTATAACTCAACAACTGGGTCGTCTTCGCCTCCAGCAGTTGACCATTCAAAGATTTCGTTATAAAAATCTGGAATACTTTGATCTGGATTCTAGATCTTTTTCATATCCTGCAAACTCTTGCATAATTTTCATTTTCTTTAAACTTATTGGTACTTTTCTTTCCGACTAAACCATTTCGCTTGGAAAACTGGTGATTTTTGCTGACGTAGACTGCTTAAATTCATGTTCCACCATCCCATTAATGTAATTACGTGCACAACGTAACCCTTTCGTTATTCCACATGCGTAAAATGCATAAAGGATGTAATGTTGAAGGAAAGTTTATCTTTTCTTTTTACATTTCATCCATAAGAATAGGTAGACACACAATTTCTTCTATAGAATTTGGGCGACCATGGTTTGTATCCGTATGAGTTTTCTTGCCTCGCTTGTCTTTCGGTGATTCTCCATTAGACAGGAGATTGGTTAATCTCCGAATACAATTATCAGTTACGCTATGTACACTCGCAAATGCTTTTTTACAAACATTACATTTTCCTGAGCTCAAAGAAACGAAATACCTACAGCTATTTACATGGTTTCTTACAAAACCTACATAAGCTTTTGGGCGTCCCCGTGCAACTTCAGTACATTCAATCATTGCTTGCAAGTAAGCATCTTGTTCATTCTTTGTATCAAAGTCGTAAAATTTATTTAAAATTTCGGTTTTGTGTCCAGGTATTTTCAGGAAGCATTTATTCTTACAACTGTATGAATAAAAGGGGTGCTATACACTATAGAACAACCCATACAACTGTTTTAGGTTAGCAACTTACCTGCAAGAATTTCCCATTGTCTTTCTATTTACAACAGTTCCTTTACAGTTTTCGCAACTCTTCCTTTACCCAGGCTTTCTTAATCTTTTCACACTTATATATAACCTGTTTAAGTCCCTTTTTGCGTTTTCTAGGAACATCATTATTAAGAACTTCTTCAGAAGACTACATTTTACAATAAAATGAACCACATTGTAATTTGACGTGCCAGGTATCAGATTAAGAATGCACAATATTCTGAGGTATTAAAGAAACCACATAAATCCTGGACTTATGTGATTTCTAAACTACACGGAAATTTTAACGAACTGCTGTACAGACTGTGATGCACGGATGTATGTGGTTCCTTCATGAAACACGCAGATATGAGAAAACTCTAAAAATGCAAACATTCCATTTTGAAAAATTGTGGGTTTATGTGGTTTCTAAAATTACTGATTGATTTAAGATTTATCTTAATCTAATAGAGTGGCCGGCAGTGCTAAATGAATCTTCTAACCTTTTTTCGCTTGCCACACAAGTAGTTATGAAGGTTTTCATGTATCATTAGTTTTTTACTTCCCATACTCCCAGTGTGCGGATATATCTGATAGCGTAGAATTTCGATTGTTATGTTTCTAAACGTGTCGAAATGTGCGTGTGTGTGTGGTCGCGAGCACACACGCCTGTGTATGTGAGTATCGCTCCGTATCTCAAAAACTAGATTTAATGATATTTTATCTTCCTGTAATACAGTTAACTAAAAATGCCTGTTATAAATGTGCTTCGGTTCTTCAATGTTATACCATGCGTTCTGGAATTGCATAATATAATAATTGTCAAGTTATTAAGGCTGTAAAATAATCTTTTTCGTCTTCTGTGTATAGACCAATGGCCTGTTAACTACCTACAATGGAGTAAGTTCTATGAGCCCTCCTTGGATGTATGCTGGGCAGGAGGCTAACCTAACCCGTCGAACAGACAAGAAAAGTTTTTCCACTACATGGTTTACGATTGTCAAAGATGTTCGTATGACAACCGGGACCGACAGTTTTACGTACCCTCCGAAGCACGATCGGTTGCATATGCCACTATATTGGGCCACCCATCCAAGTACTGACCAGTGCGGATTGTGCTGGACTATACTGTAAAAAAATAATGGGGCCAAAGTTTTAAGGGTATACTTGCTGTGACACAATGAAACTAAAAATATGTTCTGGAAATTTGACCCTGAGCTATATAATACAATAACTTCCAGTGCATTTATTCTGTAAAATAATAACTGTGGCGTCGTTTCAACTTTATTTTAGCTTCCTGTAATAAAATTAAAACTAAAAATGCGTGTGTAAACCTGTACTTTCACAAAACATCTTGATGAGGGGTATAGTCAGTTTCGTGCATTGTGCGATGCTTTAGCGGTTGATGAGCTAGCCATACATCACTTAACTGTGGTTCTGTCATTGTATTCAGTATTTGTATAATAAAGCGCTAAAATGAACACTACAATGGAAAATCCCACCAAGTGTGAAGTACGCGCCGTGTGCGTTTTCTTGACTCTCGTGGGAGACCATTTGTTGTCAATGGCGATCTGACGGGAAAAAAGAACAAGAACATTCGTGATCGATCGGCATTTTACGATTTTGGAAGTGGTCCCAACTTTTCCTCAAATTTCACGCAGGTTGATGTAGGTATAAAATTGTCTTGAACAGCTATAGTACCACAAAATTTGTGCGAGGTTTGTGCCAAGGATGGAGACGGATGTTCACACAAACCAACATATGGCCTCTGTACTGATCTTACTGCAACTCTATGAAACTGATGGCGATGAGTACTTGAATAACATTATGATTGGCGACGCGACTTGGATTTCGTACACAAATGTTGAAACCAAGCAACAATCATACAGTGGCAGCATGTGATTTCCCCTAACACGGAAAAGTTCAAGTAAACGTTCTAGAACAGAAAGCTTATGGCTACTGTTTTTAGGGACAGGGCAGGTTGGTTGATTTCCTGAAACATGGTACGACAATTAATGCAGAAAAGGGGCGAGGATTCCTGACCTCTAGAGTCATGCACGATAAAGCCTGAGCACACGCGGCGGTTCATACTGTGCAACTCATACAGCAATTCAATTCGGCAATTTTTAACCATACTCCATGACTATCACCTCTTGCTCCATATTAAGAATTGTTTAAGAACCCGCAACCATTTTCTCGACGACGACGACGATTTTCAAACGGCAGTACAAAATTTTCGTCACAGGTGGCAATCTGCTGTGACGAAGTTATACAAAAACGTGTACCACTATATGGTAAGTGTTTAAATTCGAATGGTAAATATCTAGAGGAATGGTTTAGAAATATCGCTAAGATTTAAACAAATAAATTTGTTTTCAACTTTATCTTTTTGTTTTATAGCCAATCGGTCCTTAATTTCCGAATAAGTCTGGTAAAATATATACGTATCGTACTATCGTTTTTGGCTGACGAGATGGCATGAGACAGGAATGTGGTCTAACGTGTCCTTCACAAAAAATTCGCCTACTTGACAGGGGAGTCCTTGCTTTACTATTCTGCATAAAAACATTTCTCCGCATTAAGAATTTGCTGTACTAAATGATACGTACGTATTAGTAAATGTTTTCAAAGTAGGTTGTAGATGCTGCAAGTTTGTTTTATTGTTTACGTTTTTAAGATGTAAATTCTCTTACTTCTGCTCCTTCATACCATCTCGTGAACTGAGAACACTATCTCTAATTGTCTGAATACTTCCTTATTGTCTGTAGGCCGGCAGAAATATTTGGCGGTCCATTACCGGTTCGCAGAGGCAGACAGATTATTAACAAAACCAGAGAGGAAAGGAGAGGGGGAATATTAGTAAAAACAAACCCGTATGAAGCAGCAGTAAACTATGCATTTATTTTACAAGACGATTTTCTGAACTTTTCCAAAAAGGAATGTAATGTTGCCTGTGGTGGAATATTATCGAAGCTTTTACCGCAGCTAGTCAATCACCTAAATAGGTGCAAGTTAATCAAATTCTACTTGGTGCACGTTTATGCTTATAACTAAAATATTCGCATGTGAGTTTGAGTTAAAACATAAATCTGTGTTGCAGTCACGATTAAAATACAGAGCTTTAGTTGTGTAATTCAAAATTAGATTAGGTTCATCCAAGTTTAAACAATTAAATTGTTGCTAATTCTTATCACGTATTATTAAACACAAAGTTTGTAGAAAGGGTTTCAAGTTAATAAAAACAGCTGGGATGCTTTCAAATTTGTGTTACTTGCTTGAGATTGTATTACAAGCTAACAAATATACAGATTGTCTCGATTTTGTTTGAAACATAGCAATGAGTGCAACAAGGACAGACCGTAGGAGATGAAAGGTGGGGAATTTAAGTATCTATGGTTATTATGAAAATCAATTTAACATATTTGACATAATAAATGTAATTGTATGTGACATGCATGTCAATAATAATTAAAATCAGTACAAAATAATAAAGAATAGTATTATCAAAGCAAATAAAGAATTTCATACAAAATTAACGAAATTATTAACAAAATG
>JABXWE010054177.1:0-10639 GCA_014611495.1 Limonius californicus
GTGCGGAAGGAAAATTTGATACCATCGTTAAAATAATGAAATTAAAATAATGCACTGAATTACATGCGAATTTCTTTCTGTGTTTATCTTGGTGGTTGGGTGGGCACGTGCCCTTGTGCCCTTTAGTACAAGCCGCCACTGCATTGCATCACACATATATACGTCAATTTACACCCAATTTTCTCACCAAACTTGATTCGACCATTAATTACATAGAGATTCGTAGAATCTGCCTGAAGGGCTCATAATCTGGCAGGGTGCAATACAACATCTAATGTAAGTACCTACGGCATTTTAGCGATGATAATTTGAACGGCAAAAATGCGAGAAACACGTGTTTTAAAGATAATCTATTGTAAATATTATCAAAAAACACAGGGAAGGGATTAGTTTATTGAAAAATAAACAAATCGAAAATAAATTAACAGAAGACAATAACAAAATAAAGGATACACCACCACCTGCTGCCGAGAAGCCTAAAACATCGCCCATATTTGTGCATGAGGCAACCGATTACAAAGCTGCCCTAAGCAATATAAATCAATAGCTATAAATAAATTCACGACAGCACTGAAAGATACCCAAGTCAAAGTAATGCTCAATAACCCTATGGATTTTCGAAATCTGACAAGGTATTATGACACCAAAGGTGTCAAATATCATACGTTTAGTAACTCAACCCAGACCAACTTGTCAGTGATACTCCGAAACATCCCAATCTCCATCCCTGCCTCCGAAATATTGAAAGAACTTTTTGTTAATATGTTTGCAGTATTATCAGTAACCTATGCACAACAAAGAAAGAAAATCTATCCCTATATCCGCATCAGAAATTCAAAAGACTAACAATGCCAACTACATCTTTAACTTAAACTATCTCTATCATTGCAAGATAGTAGTGGAACCCAGACGAGTCGTCATTGCACAAAATGTCGAAGATATGGGCATTCGAAGAACTACTGCATACTGAATCCCAGATGTGTTAAGCGTACTGGGGACCATCAATTTTCAGGGCTATGTTAGCGCAAATTAAAAAAATTCAAGTTGCAGTTAATATACTACAAGACAGTTTCGATATTATTAGTAAGTGGTTTATTAAGTGAAAGCGGAAATTAAATACTGGTAAAACACAAATCAAAATGTTTACTTTGTGCAGACCGCCGAAACCGCCTAGTATTGTTCTAAATGGCCAAGAAATAAACGATAGTGCAACGAAGTACCTGGGAGTATATTTGGATAAAATACTCTCGTGGAGCTATCACATAATTAATAAACGTAATGCCTGCCACACAAGACTAATAAAACTATACCCCATAATTAACAGGAAGTCGTTTCTTCAACTTGAACGTGGGACATTATTATACAAAACTATATTACGATCAATCATCACATACGCGTGCTCAATAATTTCGTTATATAGAAATAACACATAAACCTATTTTAATACTTTTTCGCATATCTAGTCTACAATTACGCTTACGTAATAGTATATTATAATACAAGTGTATAAGCAAGCTTTTAAAGCACGCGACGGGTTTAAAAGCACGAGGCGAAGCCTAGTGCCTTTTAACGGAGAAGTGCTTTAAAGGCTCTTATACACGAGTATTATACGCTATTCGTGAATTACAAAATTAGCGAAAACGAGGATATTTCATCCGAGATTAGAATGTTAGCCGAACACGCTGAACAGCGATTAAACCCCGCGAAATCTAAACAAGCGTATTGCAAGGAATACGAAAAATTATCCAGTTGGATGGCCAACAAGAGAATGTTGTCTTGTTACCTAGGCAACTTTAAAGCACTAGTGTTTTAAAAGCCCTTTTTTTGCACGCTTTTTAGTTTCAAAAACAGAGATTATGATTCAGGTATAATAAAAAAATAATTCTTTATTTTAATCCCTCCTTCAACTGACATTAAACAAATTTAAGAAATAATTTTCAAGGGTTTGCACGATTTTAAAAATGCGTAAACCTTTGTACAGCGTTCATTCAATAAAAGGATTTTATTTATAAAAGCGGCCCCTTTGAAGATGGGTAAGTTCAATCTTGTAAAAAAGCACCTTTAGATGCGTAAAACATACATTTACATAGCAAATTTTTTCTAGTTAGAGAAACAAAAATTCGTCATATAGCCCTCGATGCAACAAAAAAAAAAAGATTCGCAACATATTTCCGGTAAGTGACCCACGCTTAGTGGCGGTTTTTGAATAGGTGGGAACGAGTGCGCCCCTTGCCCAATTAAAATATTAAAATTATTCTTTTCTTTTCTGCATTTAAATAATAATTAAAATGAACTAACTCTGCAAAAGTTTGTTTTCTATAGCTACCGTTTTAAGGTTTAAATTGTCATCCATTCCGCGATTTTCGCTGCAAAGTTCGCGATCGCCTTGCGCGATTAAATCTTCAAGCGTGAAGGTGGCATCTATTCGGCCCCCACGATTCTCTGTATTCGGCAAACCTCGCCTGACCGTACGTATATGATGATTATTGATTATAGCGTTCATTGAATGAGCCGAACAGATTCGCCCGCGCTCAAAGTATTTTATTGCAAAGTACAGTTTTGTGACTAGGAAACAATGAATAGTGTTAATAACCTTTTAAAGATTGCCTTTTCAAGACCTTCGATTGAAGAAAAACTTCAAATTAAAACATTAAGCAGGCCGAATTTAAATTTAACACAAAAATGGAGAAAAAAGCACAGGTGTTACACCTATCTTTTTTCTGAGACTTATAAACGTGTACTTATATTTTAGACAGAGTAGTTTTTTTATCCCATGCTCTCTAAGAAGAGGTTAAAAAGCGAGTTAGAACTTATATACACAAGATCCGACTTTAAAGAAATATCTGCAATATGAATATTTTAACATTTTTGTTAAAAAATAAACTTTTATGGAAACATTGAGACTTCTGAATATTATTGTAACAACACCTATGCCAACCGCTGAAGCTGAACGTTGCTTTTCCACATTAAAGCGTGTAAAAAGCTTTATACGAAACACTACACTTAACGATTGCTTGAATGTTTTGTCTACAATGTCTATCAGCAGGAGTTTAGTTATTGAAATTGATAATTTGGAAGAAACACTTGCGGACAAATTTATTTCGATGAAAAATCGAAGAGCAGAATTTCATTTTAAAAATCAAATGTGATTTGGGTGTATTTATTTTATTGTAATTACAGATTCAATGATTATCTTATATTATTGTTTGAACGCAATTTACAAGACTGGATTTTATAAACTTTTAACGTGTTTTTAAGAACTTCACATTAATTTCAGGTCAGTGTTAAAATAAAATATATTTTTGCTTTTAAAATTAAAATGCACCTCCCTTGTTGAAACCTCACCGGTCGCCACTGCCACGCTATAAAATGTCACCGCGTTTTCTTTATGTATTTTGTGTAATTATTCCTGTTAGTTTTATATTTGTAACTGTAAATAGTTATGCAACATTATCGTGTCGTCCTTCCATACATACACGCTACATTCCGCATTTCCTCACTTCCAGTTGCTATTTTTAGGCTTTTTTCTCCCAATTTGTGTTTGTTAGGGCTGTATAACACGGCACAGAATTCTGTACAAAATTTTGTTTAAAATTCTGTCTGTGAGCATGCGCAAATAAGTACAAATTACGGTGACATCTGTGAGAAAACTGTCAAAATAGTCATGTGACTGTCGATAAAGTAGATTTTTAACAAGATTTAATAATATTAGGTTAATGATACGTTCGTAGCGTTTTTATTTATTTATTTTACATGAACGCACGACAACGCAAACGAGCTGCAGCAATAAAGAACGCCAGCGAGATGAGAGAAACTGCGTGGAGTGTCGGCAGGTGGGGTAAACACGTGGTAAACGTATTCTCTGCCCTCTATGATTGTTAATAAATACTAAAAGTTGCGATGCCGACTTTGTACAAAATTCTGTAGGTTTTCGAACATGAATCTACAGAATTGTGTACAAAATTTTGAACACAATCTTGCTGTATGACACGGCACAGAATTTTGTAAAAACATTGGTAACAAAATTTTGTACAAAATTCTGTGCCGTGTTATACAGGCCTTACACATTGATGATTAAAATTAATATTTTTCCTACATAATGTTTTTTAACTCTTTCATATTAAAGTTTTAAAATATGAACACTTCAAACCATAAAGTTTGATTAACCGGCACTGCGCCATTAATAAATTTGCAGGAATATTTACTAATTTTACACATTGGCTGCCGTCATATAAAATAGAAGTTATACTGAGTCATATCCAAGAGCCGCTGGATGCCACAAAATGAAATTAATGAATTCAAGAAATCACGTTCAGATGGCAGCACAGCTCAAATCAGATCAAACGATCAAACTCAGATACACAAGAATTTTGAATGTGGCGTGCTACGTATATGACTAACCTTTACGTACAAGCTACGCCAGTAGAAAACCGTAATATTAATAATTCATATTAGCTGCTGAGGAACACACGGTTTCCTCATGGCTCAGTGATGAACGTTTACTGAGGATCACCGGTGATCCTCACGGCATGTGTTAAAATAGGAATTATTACATTATTTCTGCGACACAGATGACAGCGGAACCTGATAACATTATTTAACCTTTTTTAACTTTCACGATTATCATGAAGGCATGAGAATTGATGTGAACCCAAAATGCAATATTTCAAATTATTAAACACGATTTTTAATCCACGATACAATTAACATAATGATATGCTTTTGTCCGATAGTAAAACAAACACTATATGAAATTTTTCTTATAAGAAAAAATTATAAAAGTACAGGGCTTACATAACTTGGCAACATCGCATTATTTAACTGTTCTATTTAGGGCCACCGAACCCGGTAAGCATCCAATGCCATTTACTAAAATTTAGAGTAAAAAAAATAAATATAGCGATTTAATATCTAACTCTACACTTTCGTATTTCGATAATCCCACTCTGACAGCAATATTTGTGTAAACTAACATATTAACGCGTGAAGGGCAACACTGTAATTAAACGTAGGCGGGAATTTGAATGCCCTGCGCTATTTTTTTTATTATGAAATTAGGCATCGCTTATCTTATCATGTAGATATTAACTTTGAACATGATGTCGTTATCTTTAACTATTATGAACTATGCACTAATAAAACACGCCGTGGAGTGGATATACATAAGTATTCTGCAAACATTTGTTAAACATGCCACTGAATATCAAAAAAGAATGATTTATTGAATGTTTGTTCAACTACATTGGAAATTGAAATTAAAGCATCAATTGCGCGTGTTTAATGTTCTTGGAAAATTTATAGTTGGAAAATTTGTAGTACTTTTCTAAATCAGGTGTGTATATTTTCTAATTTCTTAATATTCATAGTTTGATTTATTCTTTCATTAGATTTCCTCAAAAAATAATAACACCTGGGTATAAAATGTCTGAAAATACTTTAGTCTTGGGTATAGACCTCGGAACAACGTCGGTAAAAGTATGTGTTGTAAACGTTAAAACCCACGAAATAGTAGCGAAGCATAGTAAAGACACCCAATCTGATGTGCCCAGTGATCAAGGTACAGATGGAAGTAAACAAGACGTGCCTAAAATCATATCGGCCTTGAACACATGCGTTGCAAAACTGCCTAAAGATTTACTGCGAAAGGTACAACTACCCTAATTTCCCCTATTCGAATTCTAATTACTTATAGTCAATTTTAGATTGTAAAAATAGGAATTTGTGGGCAAATGCATGGAGTAATGCTGTGGAACAGCAAAAATAGCAGCGCCTGGGAAAGAGTAGAAAGGGATGGTACCCTTATAAGGTATGATGTTGTCCAAAATCAAGTGTCTGCACTTTACACTTGGCAGGATTCCCGATGTGATTCTGAATTCATGAAATCGCTCCCAGCACCCGAATCACATTTATCTGCATATTCTGGTTATGGTATCGCAACATTATTTTGGATGGCAAAGCATAAGTATGGAATTGTTTCAGTTTATTCCATCTATAAATATGTTAAATAGTTGTTATTTTATAGACCTGAAAAATTATTAAAATATAATTGTGCAGGAACGATACAAGATTTTACAGTAGCAATTTTATGTAACCTTGCTGCACAGTCATGTCTGAGCAAAATGCTGCTAGTTGGGGATATTTTGATTGCCAGAATCATTGTTGGAATGAGAATATTTTGGAGAAAGCAGGATTTCCTGTCGAATTTTTACCTAAAGTATCAAAAAGTGGGGAGGTAGCCGGAAGTTTAGCTGATGACTGGCACACAATTCCGAAAGGAACTCCAATTGGTAAGTATGAACATCATAAAATCGTTTCAAAGAGGTCAGTAGAGATCTACACAAAGTGTTTGTTCAATGCTGAATTCATTTATGTCTCTTTTTTTATTTAAAATATAAAAAAATGTTATTAAGCAAGTTTAGCGTTTAGTCTAGCCAAGGCAAAGATACATAATATTTTTTTAAATGAAACGCCCACAATATTATTGTTAAATAATTCCTCATCGGAAGAAGTTTCAAACGATATCAAGCTATATTTTGTAATCTTGAAATTTTTACATGGAGCACCCTGTTTATTATATATTAATTTAAAAGTTTATAATTAATGCAATATCGTGTAGTTTATTGGAAATAGAAATTTTTCCAAATTTTTATGTAATATTCACTGATTAATTACTTACAAACGGGCTCAGGGTGTGAAAGAATTTATATTTGTATCTTAAAAAAGATCGATGTAATGTGTCAAGAAGACATGGCAAACAAATGTCTCTTCAAGGGGTGATTCGATTGTCGCTCCACTTGTTAAAATTAACATAAATGCCTATCAATGAACAATTAATTATATAAAATAAGTTTAAAACAGCCCTGTAACAATATAAGAATGGGTTGTGATAGCAGCTTTTAGAAAAACGAGAATTTATAAATCTGAAATTGCAAATTGTGTAGATAATATGACAAAACTTTATATAAACAGAATGTGTTTTGTGTAATTAATTTCCCAAGCAGAAATATTACAACTATTGGAGCAATGTTAAACACAGAAGAGACTTAATTCACTGTTTATTTAACACCGACATTGGTTTATCATAAATTGTTTAATTAATTGATAGGTAATTTATAACCTATAATCCATGTTATTTATAATTTTGAAAAATGTAGCAAATAGTTTATTCATAGCAACATCTTCAATAGCTAACGTTTTTGTTTTTAGTAGATAGTAATTCAGTTAGATTAGTAAAATTGTTGTTTTCACTATAAAATGTATTGATGTAATATAACAATCTAATCTCAACCTTTTTTAAAGTGGAACACCTTGCATATAGTTATATTTTTGTGTTCTTCCATTCTTTACATAGAATTATTGAACCAAACACCCAAAAAAACTAAATCGTAACATTTTTATAATTTTTACCTAGTCGAGCAAAATTCATGTAAGTAGGTAGTAGGGTCTGTTGCTGGAAATGCTGATAAGAATATCAAATTAGAGGTAGTTTTAGATATTTCAAAATCTCATACAACTAAATAAAATGCAACTTCTAATGGCATTTACTTTAGTTACCAGGAAACCCATCTAAATAAATGAAATGTTTAGATACTTTAAACTAAAAGACAATCTACTTTTAAGGTGTTGCATTGGGTGATCTACAATGTTCAGTATTAGCAACAATAGAATCTGCTAAAGACGCTGTACTGAACGTTTCAACTTCAGCACAATTAGCATTTGTTGTTGAAAATTACCAACCTATTGCTGGACCTCCTCAACCATCCCCAGTTGAATATTTTCCTTATTTTAATAACAAATACCTAGCAGTGGCTGCTTCTTTAAATGGTGGAAATGCTCTAGCAACGTTTGTGAAGATGATACAGCAGTGGACTATGGAACTTGGATTTTCTGTACCTCAATGTAAGAATAATTTTATAACTTTCATAAATAATTTAATTTGTTTGTTCTTATAGCTAAAGTTTGGGAGAAAGTATTGGCATTAAGTTTAGAAGATAATGCTGTTTCTGAATTACACATCCAGCCTACATTATTGGGTGAACGTGACCAACCCGATATTGCTGCTTCTATCACAAACATTAATATTGGAAATCTTGGATTAGGTCAAGTTTTTAGGGCTCTGTGTCACGGTTTACTGCATAATTTACACAGGTAAGTGTTGAATAGTAAGCAAAAATTAATTGATTAGAACGATTTTATTTTTAACAGTATGATGCCAAGAGATGTACTTGTGAAAGCAAACATAACTCGTATAGTGGGAAATGGATCAGGCCTATCTCGCAACAAGGTGTTGCAGAAAGAGGTACAGCAATTGTACCAACTGCCTCTTGTATTTACTGCTGGAGGGGATGCAGCGAAGGGAGCTGCAATGGCTGTAAATGATGGTATATTGTAATATGATTTTGAATCGCTTATGTTCTAGCTTTGATTTATGTCATATCACTTTAGTAAAAATTAATCTCATACTGTAGTTGTAACTTGCTTTACTTCATTTTTCGCCTATGAAATATTGAAATTATTTTACAAAAGTAATAGAAACTGTAGTAGTACTGATGTGCAATTATAAGCTTTATTGAAAATATTAAATAGGAATGTTACAGCCTTGCCTCCTGACTATTGTTTCAAATGTATTAAGAGTATACACATCTGAGAAAATTATGAATTAGAAATGTATTCAAAACAGCTTCATACATTCAAAGGTTGATATATGTTGTACAACAAATTCTGAAGCACAATATTGTGATAGTTAGCAATTCATTGGTACCAATTTTTACCACAAGTTTTAATGACAAACTAAGCCAAAGAAAATTTGTTGAATATATTTGTATTTATTAGTGTACACATATCTAGTACGCTGTGCATTTATAGAAGACTATGTTGTTGAAACGTAATATATAATACATTGTACCAATATCAAATAGTGTTACTATGTAGTGAAGTCACAGCCATGTTTAATTTAGATGTAGAATTACAGGGTAGTTGAACAATATAATAAGTGTACCAACAGACTGTTATTCCTGTATAGCCATGGAAGCTCAGATAGACAATAACCTTCCGTTTACTCTACAAGTAGTTTAAATTTTAGAACAAGTCATATGCAAAATAGTGAGATTTCACAATTTAGAATAATGCATAATATTTACAATTGTTTTACGTAACTTGCGTGATAGAAGTAAATCACAAATATATTTTTATGGTGTAATTTCACAAAAATATTCTGTTATTTTTTTTGCATAAGGAATTACTACCAAGATTTTATTCCAAGATATTGTTTATATGTCACAATCCACTACAAGAATTAGTTAGTTCTTTTCCTTTCCATAAATAAAAATAATGTACTTCCGTATGTGATAAGTTTATTGAAGCGGAACAGATGTAGAACAACTTTTTGTTATTAATTTCAATTTATTTACTTATTTACTACCTGTATCATCCAATGTTTAAAGTAGAGAATATTTTTGTGTAAATGTAACTTGTTATTTTATATCTATTCTTTTGTGATCACTCTGAAAATGGGTTAATTGTAGTTTATTAAGAAATATTTACCTAGGTATGTATCCTGTTAAATTAATATGTATGGAAAGTTTTATTTGTTAGTAATAAACAATATTAGTTAAAACGGAAAGTATTATACTTGCATTATTATTACCGCAAAGCGGGGTGACATCAATTTTGTAAATTCGCCCTTGCCACCAAAGTAATATACAGAGCAGGCGTAAAATTTTCTCCTCCCCTACTAACTTTTGAACGACTTGATATTTCTCCACAAAATTTTGTGTGCTTTAATAGGAGGCTAAATACCAGTGGCGGCTCGTGAGTTAAGAAAGAGGGTGGGCACAAGAAAAAACTTACCTATTTTTTGTACATAAAATCCATTCTCCTATTTTTCATGCTGGAAAAGACATCTATGACTTTGTTGTCAAAATCCGGGATATACTGGACGAACTTCTTTTCTATTGATAGGACCGCCAATGCGTTCAGTCGATCTTCTGACATTGTGCTTCTCAGAAAAGTTTTAATGCGTTTGAGGGTGGAAAAACATTGTTCACATTCTGCTGTCGACATGGGCGTTGTACAAATAATATCCAACAGTTTGTATGTTTCCGTCAAAACCTTTTTTAGGTTGTTGTCTGCTATGAACACTAAAAGTGGCAAGATACCTACCACCTACGTCACACATGTCATCGCGCTCATAAATTGCTGAAAGTTCACTTTTCAATGTTACACTGTCCAACATAGGATAAGATTTCACAGTTTCATCAAAATATTTTTGTGGAAATGCATGCCTATAAGTTTTAAAATTTTGAGAATCGAATAATTTTGCTGCACTTAAGTGATCCCTAAAATCAAATCGGTCGCTAATTTGGCTTAAAATAGTGTCACATACTTCCTTTGCGATAACAGCTCTGTTATCTCCAGCTGTCGTTTTTTGTCTTTTCCTTGCAGGTTCTTCATTATTGCGTTCTTGATTGTCATCGTCAGTAGAATTTCTAAATCGATTAATTTGCTGTTGGAATTGTTCAATAGCTTTTTGCAGTTGAGCACTGTCAATCCCGCGCATGTGAGTCTGATTAAATAATATTTCAACATGTGACATGATGAAATGAAATATTTTCATCCAGTAGAGAAATTCCGTGCAATT
>JABXWE010054180.1:0-14099 GCA_014611495.1 Limonius californicus
GAAATAGTCAATGAGCTGTTTTAAATTGTGCAAACTAACTTGCATATTTGCAAGCATGTGCTCAGAATTTATCATATTATCATCCTTAACTAAGTCTTCCATGAGTTCTTGAATGCACTGGAATGACTTAAACTTATTTTTTCCAATTGAAGTCGACCAGAAATCAAGTTTCTTTACAAATCCTTTAATTGTGTCTGTGACTGCTATTATGTTAATATAGCGACCTTGTAAACTATTATTCAGAGTGTTTAAGTGCTCGAAAATATCAACAAGGAAAGCCAGCCTAAGAAGTTAAAGGGAATTAGAAAATATGTTCTCATATTTCGGTTACTAATCTTGCAGGTACATCAAAAGTTCCGTTTTTAACTGGGAAACTCTTCTCAAGACGTTTCCCTTCGGAAGCCATCTTACTTTCGTGTGATAAAGAAGATTTGCGTATAAGAAATCCATGTCTTCATACATTTTCCGTAAATTCGGGTCTGTAATGCTTTTCCGATGATGGAATTTACTCCTTTACTGACATTTTTCACAAAATAATCCATTTCAGTAAGTAAAAATTTTGATGTGAGAGCTTCTCGATGTAAAAAAACAGTGTAACCATGTAGCATTTGGCATTCTTTCTTTTAATCTGACAATAAGACTAGATCGATGCATGTAGCAACGTATTTTTCGCAATAAATCTCGTACTTATTAGTACTTTTCATGAAAGTGTCGAATAAACACTTTCCGGTGGTATTGACCTCCAATGGAGAACAAAATAATATATGTTCTGAAATGCCATGTCTAGTATTGTATCTTACAAATACTATAAAGTGGGTACAGTTAGAAATATTCGTAGATTCGTTCATTTCTAATGAGAAGTACTTGCATTTCTTAAAATTTTCAACAACTTGTGTTCGAATATCTTATGCCATGCCACTTATTCTTTTTTTTGGATACCATTATGAAAAATCAGTATTGCTCTCATATTGTCAGCCTCTTTTTCATCAACCATTACTAGTACCATTTCAATAGCTGCTGGTTAAATCAGATCTTCAGCAATTGCATGTGACTTACTGGTTTTTGCAATGCGAAATGAAACTCGATAACTTGATAGTAGTGCTTTTTCATTAGTAATTGTTGCTGATATAAAAGTGGCTTGCTCATTGTGGAGGGAGTTTAGCTTCCTTTCAAAGAATTGCACAGGCTCTTCTTTTTTTTTCTGGATGTTTGTCAATTAAATGTCGAAATAATTTTAATGGCTTCATACTTTATTTTACCAACGCTTCTTGACAAATTACGCACTGGGATTTTTGGGAAATAACGGTAAACCTATTTGAGATATTCATTTATTTTTCTTTGTATCCTAGTCACTGCCAGACACGGAAGGTTCTAATGACCGTTTTAAAAATGTATCCATCTTTAACAAAACGAGTATAGCTCGTAACTAACATTAAATGTTTGTTATCGATTTATTGCACTCAACACACAGTCAGCAGTACAACACACAACTTTGAAATAATGATTCATCTCATTGCGGCCCGCTGCTTGTATAAAGCAAAATTGGTTTTCCAAATTATTCCAGTGCGAATATGGTGGAAACACGGAGAACAAATAAATAAATTGCCCTACTTGCTAATGTCTTCAGTTGGCCGTTTAGCTGCTGATTCTGAATGAAGTGGGCAGAAGGAGGCCGCGCTTCAAAACAGTTTGGGAACCACTGGTCTATAGTATTATTGTTACTCACCAACTAAATATGTGCTATCAAATTCTAAACATACAAACTTCGTTTCTAAGATACATATTTTTGTGGCAAATTCTACGAATTTTAAGAAAAATTCTTAACAAATTTCTGTTCAGAATATTTTCTATTAACTTTATGAAAATTGCCATATAGCCGTTTATTTATTATTTCATTATACTTCCAACCAACTCCCGACAATTGAAAAGTTTGGAGAAAGTTTTGAATGCTGAATTAAGAAATCCGAAGCAAAACGTGTTTGTTTGTGATGTTACTTGACCGAAGATTTTCTAAAACAAGAGGAAGTTGCTGCGAGATTTTAATTAATTAGCGAATACAACGTTCTATTACGCTGCAGCTTAACGAAGAAAAAATTAGTTTAGCTTTGCTGTAAAATAAAGCGATGAGCACTTAAGATTTGCAGATTTAAACAGTCTTAATGGTTATTAGACCAACAGCTTGCTAAAAATTTACTTTGAGGTATATATAAACCAAAAAATTAAATATCAAATATCAGTAGTACTACATTGACTCTGATAGGTGTAGGTGTCTCTGTCTAGGTAATCATTATTACGTATAAACAAACTCTAAAGTAGTTGTACCGAGTAATATTACTAGTAGTACTTAGTCATACTTAAAAGAAGTTGGTAACCCCTTGGTATTAACTAATGCGTACTTAAAGAAGTTGTGGCGCATATTGACGGCGGGGTAGATCAGGTGTGAAGTTCTCTTTGGTTAAGAGGTTTCTCCGTTTGGAAAAATCGTACATTTCGCGAGACAGTAATTTTTTCTTCGTTTTGTCATGGTCAACATTATTCTTTTTGTGCGAAACGTGCGGTTGTCAACTTTGCGGAGCTACGCTAATGCATTCGTTCTTTTAGAACGGCATCCGTGCCGTGAGCGTGGAGCTTTATAACGACATTATGGACAACGCTGACTATTGGAAACAATATATTCGTTCTGAAACAGCAGATGCTGTTGCTGACGTTTGGCAGGATGCTAAGCCTTTAATTCGCAATTTCTTGGACGATTTGAAGTGAGTACTTCGACGGCAAACCGAAAGTCCTCTTATTATTGTGCATTTTCAGGGATTTGCGAGTTATTGAGGAAGATTTGCAAGAATTAAAACTTTACCTCAACAATTCTTATAACGCCAACGATTTTTACATACGTGATGTTGTCGGTTTCGCGTTATACTTCGTGGACCAATTATCTATTAGGTCTCACATCGAATCTCTGCCTAAAATAGTCAACGAAATTTGGGAAGTCATGGGAGAATCCGGAGAGAAAATTCAAAAGGGCATACTGTGGGTCATCGAAAGGGTAAAAACTGAATTTGTTTATAAAGATGATTAAATAACTTGGAATTGCTTGTAGGTAAAAAAATACTACAAAAACACGGCGGAATTTATAAATGGGTTGTTCCAAGGGGATTCCGTGGAGCATATATCAGAAGCGCTGACACAATTGATAGAAAAGTACGACAATTTCATAAAAGACCTGCACGTTTCCTTCATTCGTTATATGGAAAATCTTTGGAAACAAACATACGCGATGTTGCTCGACAACTGGCACAAAACACTTGCCGCTATTGAACCTACGTTCATTAAAATAATTCACTACCTGGAAACTGTAGCATGGAACGCTAGCAGGGAGTTTTTGGGTAAGTTTTAAACATGCGTTTGGCTCGTTATCCTGCGTGCGACCAACGAAAACAAACGTTTTCTTTTAGACTTCTTGTACATCCGGAAAAACGAAATCATAGAATCTCCATACTTCAGCAAAGTTTCCAATTTCTCTCACGACGTAGACAAATTTTACAAGGATATCACCGGAAATAACACGATATGGAATGTTTACAAATACACTAAGGTTGTTTGGAATTTCGTTAACGAGAGATACTTTAAGTTAATCCCTTTCGGAAAAGAACTGCAAGCGATAGTAACCGAAATAACCAACGAATTGAACGAATTAAGGAATCTGTCGTCCATCCAATATTTAACGGAGCAATACAACGAGCTATACGAAAAAATGAAATGGTTCTGGGAATATTTTGACATTGGAAATCGAGTTCAGCGATTTATAACTCTCATTCACCTTAAACTGACGGATTTGACGCAGACTGCCCTGGAAGCTGAAAATAGGTTAGTGCCTTCGGAACAACTTCTGAAATAGCGAGCTTGATTTATATTTCTATAATCTTTGCAGGTATCGCGAACCTAAAACTAAATTTATTTTCGATCCAAATGAAGGAGTTATGTTCCTCGAACAAAAGCTCCCGATGTCATGGCACGCATTTAACGAAACACCAAAGATTCAGGTAAGATTTTCCTCCGGCAATTTAAAATACGATATACCGACTCCCGTATTACACGTTTCAGGAAATACCGGAGTACAAAGCGATTAACGACCTACAGAACTATTTCGTTGCATCTAAAACGACTTTCTGGAATTTCTATTACGACTACAAACCATACACAGACCCTACTGATTGGTTTCCGCCGTTCAAAGGTAAACTACAGCAGGAAAAACTGTTATAAACTCTGAATACTGAATTCTTTCAGCTCAAGCCATGATAGCTGGTTCGCAGTATTATGTGACTTTCGATCGTACGTACTATAATTTCCGCGGTGGATGTTCCTACTTGTTAGTATCCGATTTCCTCGATCGTAACTTTTCGATAGCAATTTCTTATGACGCGAGAAGAATCGATTCGCACGAGCTACTTTTGCTGGTTAATAATACGGTTGTGCGCATCGATGCCATCAACGATGTACGTATAACTGGAAAAAATCCACTTTTAACGACTTAATGTCATATTTGTTTCAATTTTCAGATAGTCAAACTAGGCGACACGACAGCTTCCCGGCTGCCCGTAGAGATCGGCGATCTTTATTTGTATCAAGAATCTGACATCGTGACGGTGGATAGCGCATCCGGATTTGTTTTGCAGTGTAATATGAAATTTGACGTTTGTATGCTGGAGGTTTCAGGTAAGTTAAATGTGTCAAGCGTCTAGAATCGATAATTGGATTCAACGGTGTCCCGCAGGATGGTATTTCGGGAAGACGGCTGGTCTTTGGGGAACTATGAACAATGAGCCTTCGGATGATTTATTGACGTCGGACGGACGAAGAGCTAAATCAGGTGACATAGACCGTTTTGCTCAATCATGGGCGTTGGACCGGAAGTGCTCCTCGTCGGGAACCAGGGCCGTAGAGGCACGTAATCCATCTGAAGAAGTGCAAGCCCTTTGCGAGGTCTTTTTCTCGAGCAAAGTATCTCCCTTCGGCACGTGCTTCCCCAGAGTGCCGAGCGGCCCGTTTCTCAATATGTGCCTCAACAGCTCTTCCGAAAGCGAAGCCTGCACGTCCGCCGTGGCATACATGAATCTGTGCGCCGTGGAGAACACCCCGCTACGGATTCCAGAGGCGTGCGTTAAGTAAGTGTCATTGCGGTATGAATTACGCTTTGCAGCTGCACTGGCAGATCCAATTAAATCGTTGTTTCTCGAAGAAGCATCGCTAAGCAACACAGCACGCACCTCGTGACGGGCTATCAGTTACTGCAAGCGCAGTTGCTTTCTCGCGCTCCGGTTCCGGGACCCGGAGTACGATAATGCAATATGTGCCCCGTTCCTGCTGCAAATTAATGCGCCCGCGACGGTGCATTACTATCCCTTATCCTTCCGGTTGTCTCGATATTGGATGAAAAGTCGCGAGATTTTATTCGAACCGAACGCACGTATGACATTAATATTTATGTCGCCATGTTCCAGATGTAATTTACTGAATGGAACTACGGTGCCAGAGGGAGAGTTTATTCGTTTCGAGGGTGATGCAGTCCCGCGGTCAACCGATGTGGTGTTCATCGTCGAGGCGAAGGAATGCAACAAAGATTTGCGATGGAAGCGCAATATGGACTCGTTGTCCGAACTTCTGCAAAAGGAACTGTCCGAATTAAACATCACGCAAAACAGGTAAGGCAATCGATTGATGAAACACTGTCGCTATAGTGCCGGCCACTGACCCGTAGCCTAGCAGCAGTTAGGAAGATGATAACACCTTAACGATGCGGTTACATGATTACAGGTATTCCGTTGTTGTATTCGGTGGAAATGGCGTGTTCGATCGACCACGGAGCATCGTTATAAACAACAACGTCTTCGCCGAACATCATTCTATTAACTCCTACTTCGACAGCATTCCAATTGGTATGCAAATTTGCCTCTCTCTCGATTTCTGCAATAATATCCTGATATACATAAATACAATTCCCTTCAGACTAGAACGGGTTTATTTACGAACCTTTTCTTTAAGCAAAAGTAGCCGAAATATTAATTATTGAAATAACCAACCGGCTTGTGTTTCTACGTGTTCGCAGGAAACGGAAATTCCGACATTTTTGGAGCAATCATCTTCGCTACTAAGTTAGTTTTCCGGCCGGGCGTTTCCAAGACGTTTATTCTGTTGCCTTGTACAGATTGTCACGAATCCAACATGAAGGTATGTGTTACGTTTTCAGACAAATTTCGCAGTGTGGCCTGTAAGAATTACGGAGGAAAGAGATATATTCTCTTCGCCCTCCCCCGCTTCTGTATGTTCCCTGTTGATAGATTCAGATTCAGAAGTCGGAAGTGAATATTAAGTGTTCGGAATCGATTACGACGGAGTCGATTCGGCACTTGAGTGCAGCACAATACACTGTTTTGGCGCTGCCAGAATTATTCTGCTTATAAATGTTGGTCACGCTCCATGCTGGGCAGGTGCTCTGCAATCTATATCCGTAGATTGTATAAAAGCAATTTGGGAACAGTTTACCAGTTGTCAGTAGCTTGTGTATGTCGCGCACGTAAGATAATGGATGGTTATACTATGTATATTTGCGTGGCAGCGGCGCTCAACATAAATCCCAGGAGGACCTAACTGACCTAAATCCTTGCGAATACACGGTATTATTTTGTAATTACTTTCAGCTCGACTACGCGATCCTACACCAGTTGCTGCTGGAGAACGATATCACCCTCCACATTTTAATGAACGAAGAATTCCTATTCCAGAAGACGCGGGTGAACAAAATCTTTTTCGGTAGGTATTCCATTTTTCGTTTTGTCCGTTTATCTCAAATGACTTCGCATCCGGGGGGAAAGTTAATTTCGATCACCGATGCTCCGCATTCAAATGGTGAACAAATCCAGACTCCGACTCTCCGAAATGTATTTAATGTCGGCAATTGGTAAACGGGTAATTACGTTTATCTCGTAAATATTTGCAGATCCCTCATTCGCCGTCGCTCTTGCCCCTACATTTAAATCTCGAAGTCATTGTCGAAGGACTTCGACTGGTATTACCTTAGCTTCACTTTGACTTTTAATTGAGAAACTGTATAGTCAAACAAGACCCCTCTGGAAACGTCACTCAAACATCCCAATTCTCGAATCTGTGTGCTCCATGGCTTAGCGAGTTTACTGAGAGAATAGTAAATGTAAACTGCTGCCATTGTACTTGTTTAAATATGTCCGTCTCGCGGGCGCATCGGTCGGCAATTATACGCGTTGTTTCGCACCGTTTTACGCTATGCTGTATACGCTTCTGCATTAAATTTTGCGAAACATAATGTACTACTACAACGATGTCGCGTCCTGCTTCATATTTCAGCGGGATATTCCTAATTTATTCCTAGAAAAACGTAACCACTGCTTCTGGTTCCCGAGCGTTTTTCCATCTCCATAATAATTCTATAAACTATCTCCCCAAAGAGCAATCCAACTAATTTTAGCAGGGCTTTTCTAACTTAAAAATAACAATGTATGCTGATTCAGCTCGTCCGTTCGTGTTCCTTTCGGCATAAAAATCAAGTCGTTTGTACAAATACTTAAAAATGTCCCATTTCCCATTGCATCCGGACACCAATAACAGTTCCACTCCGCAAATGGAATGTTCCTCCAATTAAGATTGTTACAGTATATTCATGTAGCAATACACTTACAGAAAAAGAATATTCCTTATAATTCTAATAGATAGTGTTCAAGGTGAACCAATTCACACATAAATAATATCTTCTATAAATGTATTTTCATTTCCAATATCTGAATGCGCGTAAAGTGGTGGAATGCATTAAAGTCTACATTATTAAAGAAAATATGGGATTCCACTAAAATTAGGAAGTTTCCTGTCAGTAACAATAATAGTTACACAGTTACAGAATTAGTGCTAAGGCCCCTTGTGTTATGTAACAAACTTTTACTATAATGAGGATTTTGAAATAATCGATATAAAATTACATAAAATCTATATACAGGGACCGAAAGAAGTTGACTACCATTAACGCGTTTGATTGTCACTCGGGGGATGTAAGGTTCGATACCCGAGCCTTCTAGTCTGCCTGCGGGTTATCGTAGTTTTCCTGACTCATACTAGGACAGTATTAACCACGAAACTCCAATTATCCAATTTTCCTAGTCTTTCCCATTCTTATATTCCCGTTACTGACTGAAGAGGGACTGAGGGTTCGGCGTGGAACTTGCCAACCTTTAAATCGGCGCGGCCACTGGCGGGAAGTGAACTAGCAATGATCTTTCTTTCGTTTATACAGGGTGGGTTGAAACATAGGGATGAGGTAATCGAAGTAATATTGCTAGCAAATTAAAACAATAATGAATAACCGGTTTTTACTTTGCAATATAAATTTATATTTTTTACCTGTACTGTAAATGTGTGTAAATTAATCCTATTTTTACTACTAAACAATATATAATTAGAATATTGCATTGTTTCAAACAAATTAAGACGGGGATTTTTACTAAAGTATTAAAAGAACATCGCTTGCAAATGATTTTCTATTACTTTCAGTTATATCGCAGGCGATACCAACTTTTAATTTTAAACGATAACCTGTGGTTTTTTCTTTGTTCCACGCCTAATTTGCCTATATTAATTAGATAATATACAGCTTATCAACAACAGCAGAATGTTAGAAGCAACTTTCATGGCTCATTTGCATTTGCAGTGTTGTGATTGATAGTGACTAAAATTCCCCAAAGAAAGTAGATTTCGTTATGTTGGTGCTATTGCGTTTTCTTTTATAATTTTCAATTAGAATAGTACAAATAATTTTGTTTGCATATTTGCTATAGTGTATTTGTAAATCTTTTATATTCTCAACATTTCTTACAGTGACAGTAAATATACAAAATAAAAACGAATGACACCATAATGAATATTGATTGAAGATTGGAGATCATACATATATAAGTACAAAATTGAAAATTATGGTCTTATGGCATACCTTGTTATAAAAAATTATAATGAAATAGTTTTTTATATACACAAGTATTCATGTCCCAAAAGATCTTTGTTTTTTTCGTTGACACACTACCGTCCCGCTCCCTCCCCGGAACCGCTTTCGCATTGCTTCAGAGGGGTGCGGGCGTCCCTTATATACTATCCATTCATGCAACATGCACCCTAAACTTAACTACGTGAAATACGGTCATCGCCTCAGCCGAGGTCCGATTCCGTGGCCGACCGAACCGCATTTCACTGTGACCTCGACTGACAGCGCTTGTTTGCACTTCTCCATCGAGGTCCCCTTACCAGGAGATCTATCAGAAAATTTTATATTTTCCTTTATAAACCAGCTCGCAAACGGGAGAACAAATTTCAAATTCCTCTTTCTGGAAAATTAGTGTATAGTTTTTATGTACCTCCTGGAAAAGTAAGTTTACTCTTACATCGAAACTAGGCCACCCTATACATTCCTCTATTTAATAGGCCTAAGCAAGCTATGTCGAAGTGTCATTACATTATTTTCTTGAACGATGTCAATCAAAAGCTGTTTGTTAGCAGATTTGTTTATTGCTTTGTAACAGATTGCAAATACATAAAAAATATATTTTCTGGATACCCTCCGTATATACAATTATTTTTGCAGTGAATTACCGTTTTCAGTGGTATATGATCTTCCGCCAACCAGTGGCGAAACTACCTGTTTCGGTGAAGGGATGTTCATTCTAAATGGTCGTTTACAATTGCACAATGCAAGCCGTCAACCATTTGTGCAGATAGTCGCGCCACTGGGAAACAAAACACTACACCGAATGGTATATCTAATATTATGGTTATTTTATAGCATTTTATATACAGGGTGTCCCACGATATGAGATCACAACTTCGTGTACGTAATCTTTAGACCAAATATAGTTAAAAATTCTAATAAAGTTATTCCCTAAAGTGAGCCGTTTTCAAAATACAGAGTATTGAATTATTATTTATTAAATAATTACAATTTCAGAAAAGCCAGTATTTAGTTTTACGTGTCCCATGACGTGAGGTCACTACTTCACCTACGTGTAGGAGAGTGGCCATTTTCTCTAAATCGACCATTGAAGAAGTTATGGCCTGTTTTAGTTAAATACTGAAGCAGCCGAAACAATAAATGCTATTAAGTGGTATTTGATAAAAACTATCTACGTTACTATGGAAATGTTATTATTTACTTGCATGTCAAATAGTAAAGCACCTTAAAGTTTATTTCTCTGCTTGCACTTATTAACAATGTTGATAATGTTTACTTTTACAACGCGAGAGTACACCGATATCCATTACATGTACAGTTTTTGTGATGGAAACTCAGTAGCAGCTGCTGAAGAATATGGGTTGAGATTTCCAAATTGGCGACTACGAGACCGACAAGTTTTCCAACGAGTGCAGAACAACCTACGTGAACACGGAACTTTCCCGAAACCGTCGATTGAGCGTCCAATGCAGTAAGTACTAGACAATGAGGACAACATCCTGCTAGAAATTAACAATAATCCCATTATCTCGGTTCGGCGTGTATCTGCACAAGTTAATGTACTACGAATGCAAGTTTGGAGAACATTAAAACGTCATGGTTTATATCCACTTCATATCTAGCCTCTTCAAGCCCTCTTACCTACAGATTTGGCTAGTCGTATGGAATTTTGCCGCTGGATCATTCAAAATCTAAACCTACGTAATAGAACTTTATTCACGGATGAGGCAAAATTGACTAGGAATGGATTAATGAATAGAAAGAACAGCCACTCTTGGGATTTGGAGAGTCCACACGAAATCACAGTGTTAAATTATCAACATAGATTTTCAGTAAATATCTGGTGTGGAATTATTGCTATTCGGTTGTTGAGAACCATTTAGGAGGATTGTTACATGATGTCCCTCTGGAGATCAGACATGGTATGTGATACCAGCATGATGGTGCCCCTGCGCACTTTACGTTACCTGTAAGACAATTTTTGAATCAACGGTTTGATGGACGTGTAATTGGTAGAGGTGAACAACACCCTGGCCCCCAAGACTCCGGACTTAACTTATTTAGATTATTATTGGTGGGGCCATATGAAAGATATGGTATACTAAACACCATCAGAGACTGTTGAAGATTTTAGGAGACGCAGTTTTGAGGCAGCAGAACTAATTCGGAATAACAATGATACGTTACCTAAGGCAACCAGATCTGTCTTACGAAGAGCCAGAATGTGTCTCGAGAACAACGCTAGCCATTTTGAACAATCTTTATAGTGAATTTAAACTAAAATAAAAATAAATATTGCCTTTCCTGAAATTGCAGTTATTTAATAAATAATAATTTAACACTCTGTATTTTGAAAAGGGTCTACTTTAGGCCATAACTTTATTCGAATGTTTAAATATATTTGATCTAAAATTACGTAGCCGAAGTAGTCACCTCATATCGTGGGATATAAAGCGAAAGATTTTCAAAAATATTCCTAGAACCTCTTAAATTTTAAAATCCTGACATTGCAAAATTATATTCTTTACGAATAATTAATAATAATGATCGAAAGTAAACCAACAGTCATTAAAAAAATTTTACGTGGAAAACCCACCGCTTATGCAATTAAAATCGTTTAAAATAATTGGTTTCTTCAATTATATTCACCGAGTAGTAATTATTTTTACAGTGAATTCGTGTATGACCACGTGTTTAATTAACAACATGTACATGCTTTTTATTAAACGGTTGTCAGCAAGTGTACATCCAAAACCAAGTATTTTATAATATATTAGGAACATTTGACGGCCAAAATATCTGTGACAGAAAATCAATTTTATACAAAGAGCACTATTATTATCCACGCTGGGTGAAATTTAATCCTTATTAAATATTAGTTTCGACGAAAGATTTCACCTCTAAGTCTGGAATTAAAACCGCTGAAAATTTAAGGCTATAATTCGCGAAATTGGCTTATTTGAAACGATTTTTCCTAGGAACACTCATAGTTGATTTTAAAGAAGAATTAGGAAGTTCGGCCATACAAATATGTAAATAAAATAGAAACCAGTAATGCCCTGGACAATTAAGAATTTACATTGGCGTAAATATTACTGATTGTATAAAACTATAAACAATTCGAATGCCTTTCAGAAATCGCTGTATACCTAAAAGCAGTAGCTCTAGAAAATGTAAACATGAAGCGTCGCGTGTAGAGACGGTTCTAAATAAGGAAACAAAACATAACTGCTGTGCTTTGATAATCTTATATTGGCAAATATGCGGCCATTACCTTACTTGAATTCGGTATTTCATGGAACCTTCTTGTGATAGAAACACGTTTATTTTTGCATCTTCCGAAGCATCACTGCGTTTTCAACCTTATAATATTCGTACATTCTGATCTACAATTTTTATTGAGGTATTCTGCGAAAATATATATGTTTTTAATACCCTATGCATTCCCAGTTTCGACATTAAATTTGATCCTATTGTCCTGTTAATAATTTGTTAATTAATACAACCCCTTTACCGTCATATATTTTGGAATTTGGGTAAACATGGATATTTGTATAACTTATAATTTCGCAACTAATACAAGTTTAAAATTAGTTGAACGAAATAAGTATTCGATTTGCCTTAATTTCCAATTTCTTCCTCCCAGTAAGAATCAATAAGAAAGTTTTATTACTTATGATTTAAGCGAAAAGTAAATTGAAGAATAAGCTTTAATATCCACCTATGTCCAGATATTTTAAATTAAAATCTAAAAATAAAGATATCCTGTATAAAGTGAACACCATTTCCAACTTCTCTCTTTAGTTTAGGATATTTATAAAAGTTTTCCTCTGGTTTAAGAATTTAAACCTAGGCTTTATTGCCTATGCTTTAACTGGATGTCGTATTAAATTTAAAAGAACTTCCAATATATTTTTGCAACATTTGATGATTGCTGTTTTAATATCTAGAAACCTAGAACCTCGAAACCTATTCTGCGTTTTAAACTATTTCAATTTCTAT
This sequence comes from Limonius californicus, assembly GCA_014611495.1. NCBI lineage: Eukaryota > Metazoa > Arthropoda > Insecta > Coleoptera > Elateridae > Limonius > Limonius californicus. The sequence goes on from JABXWE010054180.1 coordinate 13,019, forward strand.
ATCTATTGTAGTATCTTTTACGAAATTTATGACGTTTAATTTAACTGAAAGCTCTACTAATTTCCTTCGATTAAAGTAGACAGTCACCGAAAGTCAGACATTTGGTGGCAGTGCTAGACATCTAGAGCTTTCATAGAGTTAACACTACTTCCAATTTCTTTCTCTTTCTCAACTTTGCATTAACTGGAACTTTACTGTTTTATATTCAATATAGTATTCAGTTTATAGAATTTTGACGTGAACATAGATAAACAGCTTTCGGTGTCATTTAGAAATCCACAGATTTCGTAAAATCAACACCCTTCTAATGTCATTTTTTAGTTTAGGGTCCATATAAAGGTTATATTCTTTCCAACTTTAGAGAACATCTTATATGTTCTTAGAAAATTTGACGTCTACTTTTAGACGGATTATCTAGACGCTTTCATCTAGCCAAAACTATTTTCGTTTTCGGTTTGATAGGAAGGTGTGTGCTTTCTTGTACTAAAATAGAATCCAGTGTGTTTTATTACGTATAACGGTCATCAATAGACAGACATTTTGCATTCTCATCTACATTCCATATGTTTAATAGAGGCAACATTATTTCGAATTTCTGTTCCCGGTTTAACCGGAAGGTGTTTAACTTTCTTTTCCTAAATATAGCATCAGTATGTTTTTATTAAATTTGACGATTATCAATAGTTAGACATTGTGCGTTATCGTCTAAAATTCTAGATTCTAGAGTGTTTATAGAATCAAAACGTTCGACCGGAAGGTGTTTCTTACCTTTCTTCTACTAAAAATAGCATCATGTATGTTTTTATTAAATTTGACGATCATCAATAGTTAGACATTGTGTGTTATTGTCTAAAATTTTAGATTCTAGAGTGTTTATAGAATCAAAACGTTTGACCGGAAGGTGCTTCTTACCTTTCTTCTACTAAAAATAGCATCATGTATGATTTTATTAAATTTGACGATCATCAATAGTTAGACATTGTGCGTTATCGTCTAAAATTCTAGATTCTAGAGTGTTTCAAGTGTGTGTTCAAAACGTTTGGCCGGAAGGTGTTTCTTACCTTCCTTCTACTAAAAATAG
>JABXWE010054182.1:0-13709 GCA_014611495.1 Limonius californicus
TATATCAAAAAAAGTTCTTTTCATAACTATCTTTTAAACATAATTTCTTGTTTAAGTAAGTTTCCCAAAGATCTTGACTTAATTTACCGTACTTTACTTTTTAGAACACAAGATGCCTTTTACAAACGAACAAAACGCTTTTATCTTAAAAGCACATTACCACAGTGGCACTAGTCAAGAAGATGGATCATGGACTTATTCCTTGTAATCTTGTATCGAGCAGTTTAATGAAGAATATCCTGAGCTCGTCATTTCTCGTAAAGTGTTTGCTCAGCATAGAGATAGAATTGTGGGTCGATTTGAAAATAAAAATTGTATTTGTAAGGACAAATCCACTGGACGACCAACAGTTTTAATGCAAGACGTTGGTGGTGATGTTAGACAGCGTATTGAACAAGTCCCAATAAATCAATTCGACAATTATCCTCTCAAGTAGGTAGGTGTGTTTAATTTACCTTGTAATTTTAGTTACAAATTTTATTCTTTATTTTAGGTTTATCATACAGTTTTGCCAGAAAAGCTTTGGTTAAAAACTTGAGAATGTATCCGTACAGGTTAATTAGTAGAGATCGTTGGCCACCTCGTTCGCCCGACTTAACCCCATTGGACTTCTATCATTTTGGTGATTTGAAAACCAAAGTTTTTAGAAATCGACCTCATACCTTAGAAGAATTACAAGAAGCCATTGTGCAAGAAATAAACAACATAGATCAGCATAAATTGCAAAAAATATTTTCTAATGTAAAAAAAGAGTTCATTTGTGTTTGAATGCCAACGGTGGGCATATTGAACAATTGTTGTAAAATATTGTTAAATTAAATTTGAATATTTTCACTAATGGTTAAGACGGAATTCTAAGTTTATTGTGTATTAATTGTTTTAATTAACAAGATAAAACTGTTGATTAAAATCGTTATTAACAATTAATATATATCTCAGTTATTCCTATTTGAGACGCCACTAATGAGAAATAAACAGCTGACAGGTTTACTGTATTTGCTACCAACATGATAATAATTTCTTATGGCGGTAAATTCAAACTTGCCTCAATCATTTACAATCACACTGTATATCCAAGATTAAAAGAGGTAAAAAATTATTAAAAAAAAACGTAATAACTTGCGATAAAAATTTCCAATAGTGCAAATATGCGGTAAAACCAACCTACTTTTACGACGTAAGTGGAATTAATTTCGTGAAATCTTTTATTACAAACTACCATCCTTTAACACCATAATGCACACAACCTCAATCTCAAAAATTATCTGATTTTCCTACAATCCGAACTATTACCTATTTACTTTATCATATATTATACGTATTGTTTTTCACATTGGCTGCAATTCGTTTTCCAGCGTTAAGGTAGATGGCCCTACGCCCTGTGGCCAACAGGATAATGAATATAATGGTTTGTTGATATAAAAAGTTGTATTTAATTTTTGCAGGTCGTTTTGACAACAAGTTACAAACAGTTCGACCAGTACACTTTGAGAAAAACCTTAACATTTAAGACATTTTTATGAAATTTCTGGTGTGGTTTCTTGCATCAAATTTAGTTCTATAAGGAATTTCAACATACAGTGTAAATAATAAATAATGATCAACAACTCATTGCAAAAAAAGCAGCTAAAATGCTATGATTTATAGTGCATCTATCTATGTGTTTTTTTTTGTTAATCATAAATTTTACTATTTTATAACTTTTTTTTTATTAATAGTAAATTTACAATCTACTCTACAGGGAGTATTAAGTAAATATGATGGTTTATATATAGGCCTTGTAAGTATGAAAATATAGTTTTTTGTAATAATTAAAATATTAATTTAATTTTAAATTCTACATTCTTTTAAATTTCTGGAATATTAAACGGATATGCTGAGCAATTATAAAAGTCTTGTTATTATAACCGAGTTGAATTGTATTTTGATAACATGATAAAATACGTACACCATAAAACATTGATTGACCTTGATTATTTTGATAATATCTAATAAAATACTTTGTAATTTAAAAAAAATACGTTACTTCTCTTTTATCTCCCTACCGAATACTCCACCCTATTAACATTTTTACTGTAGGTTGCAAAACGAAAAATAAGGGTTCATAATATGAACATTACATTCTTACTCCTTACAAAAAACTTATTTTTACGCAGAATTCTATCTGCCATCTTCAGGCGGCTTATAGTAAAGACTAGTAAACATCGTAGAGTAAACAAGAGACAAAATAAAAATTGATTATAATCAATGATCTCTTAAAGCAACTGAATATAAATGAACGTGATTTCAATTGCTTAAACCTAATTGACATTCTATGGAAGCAGTAAAGTAGAATGTGATCGATAACAACACCAATAATTTAAATGTCTGCTGGTATCGGAAGTTTTAGTGGGAAAAAACCCATTTCCAGTAGCTCGCTTCGCTTATTCCTGCTATTACTTTTTAACTTTTATGGAGTTTGACGCCAATAATGTTTGCCCATATCCTGTAAGTACTATTTCCTTTATGTATGCAAGAAGTTTACCCATTTCTACGCCGTGATTTGTGGTAATACTAACGTGACTGCTGACTACATTGCGTGGAAACACTTGCCGGGTACTTTTCTAACTTGACGAGGTGCAACTTAACATGTCAAAACATTAGACATTACACCTAACCGGAAATTGTATTTAGCTCACGTCTTCACGCAGGAAACATGGCCATCTTTTAAAAGTACGGTTGGTTCGCGACGATAATTGGTTAGTAGGTCCTAAATACAACGAGGCAAGGAAATTGACCGATCAAAAGTTTTTAGTATGCGGGCTGGAGCAGATGGGCGGTGATAATTGGAAAATCCGCGCCCCTGAAATACAAAAGCTCAGCAATTTCGCTCAGAATTATAATAAGCGGTTTAAATATAAATTTCTCAAGAGAACAGCCAACAGATTTGGTTCCAATACTCCAAGTTAACACTCCCGCGCTTGGGGAAATTAAAAAATCCGTTTAACAAAAGCTGTCGATATTTGAAATCAGCGCCATACAATTAAATGCTAAAAGGTAGGAAGCGCAAAATTTGAAATAAATGAAAATGAAAAAATTTGAATAATTCACCTCTTCTGCGACTTCTTTAACTTCGCCATTTTTCTCAGAGTCCTTGCTGGGTTTCGATTTGTCCTTCTTCGAGAAGGAGATGCTCCTAAAGGACCACTTCTTCTTTTTTCCCTTGTCCTTGTTCTTTTTGTTACTATCTGGAGCTTCATCGGATTTTTCAGTGGAATCCCCTGACTTTTCAACAGCATCCGCAGACTCATTTAGTTGATCTCCAATCGTAACATCGGCTTCGGGAGTTTTGGCACCTTCAGAATCCGACACGCCATTTTCTTTTATTTCCTCTTGATCCTTTTCATTCTCCTCTTTATCCTGAAAAACGAGACGCATTAGATCAGATCCCTATTAGAGAGCAAAACAAATTTTAAGATACTCTGAAATCAAGTAGGCGTCCGTGAGCAACCCGAAAATAGAACACTCTTTGAAGCCATCAAAAGAAGTTATTTCAAGGACGAGGCAGAATTTCACTGAAACGTTACACATAAACGCCTAAAGCGACAACGGCAACATTGTTGGAGAGAGTACGAGCAAAAACGGAGACTATCATGCATTCATGCATCACATCCGATAATTTAACATGTGAGAGAGATGGATTGATGGTCGACACAGTACAATACGACCTTGAATACGGACGGTAACCTAACCTAACCCTCCAACAATGGACCCCTCTGTAGCTTTTATTTCGTGGTAGGAAGAGCCAACATTGCTCATTATTGCCACTGATGATACAATTGAGGCAGGTTTTTATGGTTTGCTGTTTATGAAGTAGAATTAAAACAATAAATTACCACTTTGTTCTCCATAGAGCAGCAATTTAAAATTATGGTTTAGAAATATACTTTTGCAATAGAATAGTCACAGATATGAGCACAAATATAAAATTAAATATACATATTTGTTTATTACTTTGTTTTTGAATTTTTTAATAACAGTTTCAACATAGGCTACATTTTGTGTGCATATACGTAACTCAATTGTTGGGAAATTTCCATATTCTAAATATTTTGACAATAGCAAACAGCCGTATCTCTACAACTTTTAATTTAAAATTATGGTATCGCCATATTGTTTTTGCAATAAAAATAGTGAGAGGCAAAAGCAAAAATGTAAAATTATATATAAGTACATTTAGTGTACTACTACGGATTTGTTGAGGTTCAGTAAATTATAACAAAAATTTAAAAATATTTGCTCTATTTGCTTCTAAAATATATAATCCTTTCTAATTCCATCTATCTCTTTGACCTTTTATTTTACTTATCTGTATCGCAAAATTTTGAGAATTCGCTATTTTTAAAAGATTTAAAAATAGAAAACATCCGTAGTCCTAAAACCTCTAATTTAAAATTATATTATTTTTGCTATGGAAAGTAGGGGGGTAATAAGACATATATAAAATTAAAACTAGATTTACAGTGTTGTTTCTGATTTTTTTGGTTGCAGTAAAATTTGGGAATATGTAACCTTTTATTTTGCCTTCAACATTCATAAGTTTAGTCAATTCCATACGTTTTTTATATACTTACATCACACAATTTTTAGGAAAATCTCGATTATTAAAATGTTCAAAACTCTTTTAAATTTGGAAAACATCCATATCTCTAAACTCTATTTGTTGAGCATTGAGCTAGAACGTCAACAAACGCACGTGTTTGACTCACCCAAGCGCGCGCTGTGATTGGTCTACGCCAGATAACGCTAATGCCTCATTACTTAAGGAGCAATTGACGCTCAAAACCTTTACTTTGCACCTGTAATTACCGGGTTAAGTGTGTGTGCTTTTTGACTTTATATGGAATAGTAAAAAAATCGTCAATCCATGTTAATTAGATATTATCACGTGGGGTTGAAATTATCTTAAAACTATCCGAAAATATCGGGAAGCAGGTCGAGTAATTTTTTATACCGATGAAACTTGGGTAAATGCCGGTAAGTTTTGGTTGTTGACTCATTAATATTAAATTTAATTAATTTTGTAAATAAAACACTTACAAATAAAGTACCCATAACATTTTGCTAAACTTTCGTAAATGGGTCTATTTTATAAAACTAATATGTTTATTTCATTTACATTATGCTGGTCCACAATATAAATCAAATTTATTTATTTACCAACAAAAGTTAAAAACATATTAGACACATGTTGTAAATCATTGTAGGGCATACAAAAAAAGTATGGATGGACGGAAATATTCGGTCGTCAAAACAAGTGCTTTTAGAAGACCTTTCTACGGATTTGAAAAATCCATCTGGGAAAGGTAAAAGGTTAATAATAACTCATATTGGGAGTGAAAACGGGTTCGTAGAGGATGCATTGTTGGTGTTGGAGGCATCCAAAAATGAAGGGGATTACCACGGTGAAATGACCACAGAAAATGATGAGAAGTGGTTTACAGGAATATGTCAGAAACTACCAAAAAATTCTGTTGTGGTAATGGCCAACAGACAAGTGGAAAAATTACCTACTACCGCCTGGAAGAGGGACAATTTGAAAACGTGGTTAAGGTCAAAAAACATACCTTTTGTTTATTAGGCCCTAAAGGCACATTTAGTTTTATTGGCAAAACAACATCGCGATAGATACAAAGAGTACGTGCTAGAACAAATTGCTAAAACGCATGGGATTGAGATTTTACGGCAGCCGCCTTATCATTGTGAACTCAATCCCATCGAAATGAATTAATGGATTGCAGGATTTAACATGATACACCTATTTATCAACCACGCATTGGACTACTTAACAGCGGATTGCTTTTACGTCAATATTTGTAATGCAGATGTCTCCAAGTCCATAAAAAACCTTTACTTAAAAAAATGGTTCTTTTCAGAACCACCAATTCTTCTAAAAAAGAATTCTGAAGGCGCGAACGTTAATTTAGAAACGCAAGGAATATTATGTAAATACAGTAAATACACATCCGGTAAATCAACGCACCTGTCAAGCGTTTGTTTACGTTCTAGCTCAATGCTCAACAAATAGAGTTTAAAACCTTTAATTTTAAGTTATGATATTAGGGATATTATATAAGTATATAAATAGCGGGTGGCAATAGCAGAAATGTAAAATAATAAAACGAAAGATCAAAAATGTTTAAATTAGAGTTGGCTGTGAGTGCTACAATGTATGTTGTAGCTGTCATGTTACGTACCGGTCGTGCTTTGTGTTTATTTCTTGGAATGTAAACAAAAGCAAGATGAACTTAACCTTAAAGTGTATTTCGACGCATTGCGTTTTATTAAGGCTTTTTAAAAAATAAACATATTAAGACCACCAACATACACTTTTCAAATTCAAATTATATTTGGGCTTTATTTATCCTGTATTAACTTCCGTCGTTATGGAAACAAATAGTAGGTAGTAAATTAAGTTGCCTACATTTAGGCGCTTCTTAAAGAATCTTTGAGAAGCTCTACCCCCGAAAGGAACCATTTTTGACCATACATTTATTAACAAAAAATGTTTGTTTTCATTACAGTCACAGTAAACAAGTTTTGACTGGTGAATTCATTATTTTTACAGTTGTTTAAATTATTTACAGTTCAATCTCAGACATGCATAAAATTTTCATAGTCTTCCCTAATCAGCAAACTTGTTGATCGAATGTAATAATATTTAGTGTGATTGTGATTGAGCGAGATCTAAGACGCGGTTTTCTAAGGATCTCTATGCACTTAGGCCACAATTGACCCATTGTACACCCTAACTATAAATTGTGTGTACTACGAATTTGTGGATAAAAGTTTGTTTACTGCAAACACGATTCGGGAAAATTTGAAACATAAGACGCTTCCTGTTTTCCTTTAAACTCTATACCAGTTTCCTAATTCCAAACTAGTTTCTTAATCTTTCATTTTATATGGTTGTCCCTCTTAAACCTTAAGAAAATCTTATTTCAAATTTTAAATCTATTAAAAAATGAAAAAGTCCGTATCTTTACAAACCTTTCTTCAAATTTACAGTGACACGACAATAACATAAGATATTACAGAGCCTTCGTAATTTTCAGATACAGAATACCATGAATTATTCGAAGATTTAGATTAACAAATTATGAACCCATTCTTGTTTATATAGGTCAAACCCATCCCTTTCAATTTCCCGCAGCCACTCCAGGCGTGGTCAAAAATTTTAATAACAATGATGTCATTTACAACTTCACACATCAAACTCGCAGATATCAGAGGTCAATGATACCCACGGCAAAACAATAAACATTCAAGTAGGTAAATTTAATTAAAAGATCAAATATTACAAACGAACGATCTCATATTGAAAAGGGTTGGGTGAATCAAGGGTGTGACGCCAAGGGACGTTTGTCCCAAAAATAACGACATCGGAATATGATGTGTCGAAAACAACGGAGATTCTTGTTGTTGAAAGCGTCCTCTGTTTATTTCATCCATGTGTGGATAATTTATGAGTTCAAACACTTTTCATGACTCCATAATTTAACAGGGTGCTCGAAATAGGACCACACGCGGTCGAAAAATTTGCGTTTTTTTACATATCGCAGGACAAGACAGAGTACCAAACGAAAGAAACGCCAATATGTGTATGCCAAGGGGCTTAAATATGAAACTTGAGAATTAACCAGCACTTTAATTTTTGTGTCAACATGCGAGTCCATAAATATGAAGTTCCTTACAAAGCGTACGTTCTTACGCACATAGTCTTCTTGTAAAAGAATTCAGGGAGCAGCAGATAAAACTGTTTAACGGACACAAACCGGGCAAACAAACATCTTAAATACAGCTGTTGAACGTAACCCAGAGCAAGGTCGAAAGCGTGATGCCCCCTTATCCCACTCCTGATGTGTAGCCGCATTCCACCCTCGCCCCGCACAGCAAAAGAAGGACAAATTATGCATGCTTTCAACAAACAGAACAAAACAGTAGCAACTGAAGTGTCTTTGATTTAAAAACCGAGCACTATTTAACAACGAAAACAACGACTTTGTTGTGAACCAAGCTTTGATGAATATGTAAGCGCGGGACTGGAACATCATAAACGGAATAATGTTTAATAACACTTGGGCCATAGATCAGGAGTGTTTTAAAAACTTCGCTGTTAAATTGAACTGGAAAAACAAACAACACCTGCCAATACATAAAATTTAATATTCCTACACAATAAGCTACCGTTTATAAATATTTGTAATATACCAATGGTAACACCTGGCAAAAGTTTTGAACGGTGGTTCCCAACTTCTTCCGTTCAAAGCCTAAATTGGGAAGAATATTGTTTTAATGTATTCAAACAAAATATGTTGATACGTTTTCAAATTAACCTCAATCGACCCCCATCTAACCCACTTTAACGCATTCCACAAATACCAACCGCACAACAAAAATGACACCCATAAAGGGTGTAACTTTATATATCCCTCTAGAATTGCATGCGGTTCAATTAGGTAATCGTCGACAAATAAACGAACTTTAATTTGATAAAGCCATTGTGTGTTTCCGCGAAATTGCTCGATTAATGTCCTGGAAAACAATAGCGAAAATACTTACTGCGAATTCAATTTCCGTGTGGACTGCTCCGTTGGTCGTGATCTTGGCCTCCAGATCGCCAATTTTTTCCACTTTCCCTTCGCCTTCCACAGGGCTGTCACCTTCCCCTTTTTTGGGGGTTGTTGTTATATCAACTGACCTCTTCGACTGCTTAGCACCCATTGTTAATTTCGCTTAATTTCTGCAACAAAAAATCGGATTTATTTTCGGTTCCTTCCTAAAATGTTGATTGAAAAATCTCAACAAGAACTTTCTGAAGTGGGATGAGGAAACAACAGATAACTTCCAATCTTAGGAGTATTTATTTTGGAAATCGATAACGATGAATAATATTTGCTTTTGATTATAAAAACGAAAGATATGCGCCGATGCGACAAGAATGGAAAGCTTTTGGTAAATATTTTTTTTCTAAAATTCAAGTGTTTTAAAAAAAGAAGAGACGCACGTACTCTACGTGGGCTTCAAGTTAGTAGTCGCCATATGTGTCGATTTATTTAATCACTGCAACATAAAACTTTTATTACTGATTACAGTTTTCATACGACGCAGTTTCTTCAACGGAATATAAAAGGTATAGCAACATGATTCATTCCTATTCTAATTTAAATTTGATATGAAGCCAATGAATCATATTATTAGTTAATCAAATTACGAAGAACACAGGGTAATTGTTGATGCGATAACCCTGAATTCCGGAAGCACTAAAAATTCCATACATTCTTACATGAACTTCTTCGGAAATCAAATAAAGCGTCTTAAAAATTCTTGTAAGAATAGTGATTGGTACACGTGGATAACGCAAACATGTACCTAAACGTCAAAATTGGAACGAAGTGGCGTCGTCACCCATTTATGTAAAAAAATTTAAAAAGTAAAGAAAATTTGGAGTTTTCTGTTGCCAATAATTTCTGTTTGCAGTTTCAGTAAGTCAATTCACAATTGAATTCCAAAATATTTTTTCTTCGATTCAATACACGAATGTAATTCGTTAATTTTTTTGTGAAAATACGAATGATTTGCTGGACTTTTCAAGTCGATGTCATTAGAACAAAGTTTCTACGAGATTTCACAGTACAATTTGTGTACAAAAATGTTCTTTCGGTTCCAAAAACGAAGGCTTTTCCAAGGATATTCAGAACACAAGTCCAAAATGTTCTTTCGGTTCCAAAAACGAACTTCCAAACTTTTTAGACATCAGAAAAATTTTCAAAGAAAATTCTAAATGTTCTCTATTTCTATTCAGTATCGTAATATCAATTTTCTAAGAATATTCACCCTTTAATTCCCAAATATTCTTTACTTTAATTCAAAAACCGAAGGATTTCAGGAAAATTCATCTTAATCAACAAAATAATTTATCTACAAGAAGTCACAATTTAATTGCAAAATGTTCTTTTCCTTTATTTAATTTCATATCAATAATTTGCCAAGCAAATTTACAATTTAAATCATAACTTTAAATTCTTATTTCGATTGGAAATACGAATGATTTTCATAACTTTTTACTGCAATCCCATCAGAACGAGTGACTAAGAAATTTCACAATTGAATTGAAAAATTTCATTGTGATCTGTTGAAAATACGAATGATTTGCTGAACTTTTCAGTTCAATGTCATTAGAAAATAATTTTTTAAGAGAATTCACAATATTAATTAAAAAAAAATGTTCTTTCGATTCCAAAAACGAAGACTTTTCCAAACTTTTCAGATAAGTCATGAGAATAATATTCCAACGAAATTCACGATTCAAATTCAAAATGTTCTTTTTTTCTATTAAATACCACATCAATTTTCTAAGAATATTAACCTTCTAATTTCCCAATGTTCTTTACTTCAATTCAAAAACCAAAGGATTTTAGGAACTCATCATGACCAACAAAATAATTTGTTTACAATGTAACTGCAAAATTTTCTTTTTCTCTATTCAATTTCATATCAATAATTTGCCAAGCAAATTCACAATTTAAATCATAACTTTAAATTCTTATTGCGATTGGAAATACGAATGATTTTCATAACTTTTCACTGCAATCCCATCAAAACGAGTGACTAAGAAATTTCACAATTGAATTGAAAATTTTCATTGTGAACTGTTGAAAATACGAATGATTTGCTGAACTTTTCAGTTCAATGTCATTAGAAAATAATTTTGTAAGAGAATTCACAATATAAATTAGAATAAAAATGTTCTTTCGATTCCAAAAACAAAGACTTTTCCAAACTTTTCAGATAAGTCATGAGAATAATATTCCAAGGAAATTCACGATTCAAATTCAAAATGTTCTTTTTTTTCTATTAAATACCACATCAATTTTCTAAGAATTAACCTTTTAATTTCCAAATGTTCTTTACTTCAATTCAAAAACCAAAGGATTTTAGGAAGTCATCATGACCAACAAAATAATTTGTTTACAATGTAACTGCAAAATTTTCTTTTTCTCTATTCAATTTCATATCAATAATTTGCCAAGCAAATTCACAATTTAAATCATAACTTTAAATTCTTATTTCGATTGGGAATACGAATGATTTTCATAACTTTTTACTGCAATCCCATCAGAACGAGTGACTAAGAAATTTCACAATTGAATTGAAAAATTTCATTGTGAACTGTTGAAAATACGAATGATTTGCTGAACTTTTCAGTTCAATGTCATTAGAAAATAATTTTTTAAGAGAATTCACAATATTAATTTAAAAAAAAATGTTCTTTCCATTCCAAAAACGAAGACTTTTCCAAACTTTTCAAATAAGTCAGGAGAATAATATTCCAAGGAAATTCAGGATTCAAATTCAAAATGTTCTTTTTTTTTCTATTAAATACCACATCAATTTTCTAAGAATATTCACTTTTTAATTCCCAAATGTTCTTTACTTCAATTCAAAAACCGAAGGATTTCAGGAACTCATCATGACCAACAAAATAATTTGTCTAGAGAATTTACAATGTAATTACAGAGTGTTCTTTTTCTCCATTCAATTTCATATCAACAATTTGCCAAGCAAATTCACAATTTAATTCATAACTTTAAATTCTTATTTCGAATGGAAATACGAATGATTTTCATAACTTTTCACTTCTATCCCATCAGAACGATTAACTAAGAAATTTCACAATTGAATTCAAAAATTTCATTTTGTTACATTGGAAATACGAATGATTTGCGCAACTTTACAGCCCAAAGTGATTTTCAAAGAAAATTCACAATTGAATTTTCTTTCTACACAAACGGTTATTCTCCTTTGTCAGTTCAGCTTTCCTTTAATTTTAGAGGATAAATTCGGCAAACCCTTATCATTAAAAGTTTGTCAAAGCTCTGCGTTTCATTAGCGAATTTTATTAATTCTATTGGCAGGCTCTGCTCGAAGCAAAGCTTTGACAACACTCCTGCAAAATACAAAAAATTTTAAAACTCCGAATCTTTAACCTTTAATGCTGTATCTTCACTTTATGAGCTTAAAACTGGAGTAATAATTATTTTATTTTAATAACTAAACGCTTTTTCCGCTCATAGATGGTAGTTTGCATCAATTATATGAAATATACCAACACAATTTGTAACTGTCAATTAGAATAAGTATTGCTAGGACTTTAAACATGTATAAAAAGAATTAAATGGGCAAGCGATTGCAACATTGAAGTAGGTAATTATAATTATGTAAAAAGTTGCACCGCTAAACGTGCCGTTTAACCATTATAATCAATTTCTAAAAATATTCCCGCTACTAACCTTCCGCAAAATAAAAATGCGAATACCAAGCGTTTTAACGATAAATCAGCCAACCGGTTCAAAGGGTTTAATTGAAACAATTCGCAGCACTCGCAGTTTAAAGTTTTTCTTAATTAAATGTCAACTGAAGAGGAGGCAAAGACGTACTTTTTAAATAACTTAGTGCAAATTTCAAAAGTAATCATTAAAATTGCCGCTTTGCTGAATCTCAAACAAAGTTAATAAAACTTTACTGTATGTATCTACAATTTCTTAACTCCTACTCATCAAAGTTTTTAATAAATAGTAAGATGAGAGATAGAAATTTTAATTTTTATAAATTATATTTGCTGGTTTTTAATTAAAATTCAAGATGTTTATGAAGAAGATTTCAGATTTTGGGTTTGTATAATGGGACAAAATATTTAAGGTATATTTATAGTGGTACATTTTCTCAATGGAATTCTTAAACCAGACAACTCCCACATTTAAAGTTTCATAGAAATCCATTACGAAAATATGCAAGAATTAACAACGCCCCTGTCCAATTGACTCACGCCCACCCACGCCGGAATATTTCAAAAAGTCTTTAGGAGTTCCTAGACCTTTAAAACCAGTTTTCTATTCAGAAAAAAGGGTGAAGATTTTTCAAGCCGGTTTCAACCAAAGCAAAAATTATTGGGGCATGTAAATTGGACGTTGAAAAATATTTTCGGTTTCGTTACACACACGTTATGGTTGTAATTCCTAAAAATATTAATTTTGTAGTGGTAACATGTTTTTTGAGGAATCAATAAGAGTAATATTAATATACCATAGTTTCAAAAAGTAATTGTATATAAACTATTTGATATTTCGTAACTAAACGTAGGATATCTAATAGAATTTATTAAAACGACCATTAAAAAAATAAAATAAGAATTCAACATTTTGGAGTGGCCCACATTATATTTAGGTAGTACAGACAACAAATCAAAAAGGGGAATATTAAATCCCCATAGAACATCCATAATTTAAAAAATCGGAACTGTACACAGTAAAAATAGCAAAATGTACACGAAAATTTAGGATAATGAAAGTATTTCGTAAAAAAAAACGGGTTCTAGTAGAAATGTCTCAAAACTTTCAACAAAAACTAACTCCAAGGAAAAAGAATGCAATTTCGCCCTCCCCCCTAAGAAATGTATATTAAATTATTAAAAATTCATCCATACATATAAATTTTTTGTTCGTACAACAGAACAATAAAAAACTGACTCCAACATTAATAGAACCTGTCTCCTTGCTCGAATATGCAAGCAACAACGAATAAATTACTAGAATGCTTCCAGGTCAAAAACCCTTTCAATTTCACTTACTTTTTTGCTACTCAAATTTAATCCAACTTTAAAAGATAGA
>JABXWE010054183.1:0-12123 GCA_014611495.1 Limonius californicus
AAAGGATATTTGAAACGTAGCTATTTGCTAGTTAGAATTTCGTTCTTTTGTCTAAAGATGACCAATTTGTTGAAACGTTTAGGGATAAGATAATGTTATTTCTTTGATAAATCCCAAAGTCAGAATATTATATTTTGGAATAATTTGAAGTTAGATGGAACCTGCATCACCCCACCTGCAGACATCCTCAAGTTCATCAACAGGGTCGGATGGCTTGAGGATTAGCAGGGCGAGGGGCGAGGGCCGATGCATGATGAACATACAATAAGTCCACTTTGAGGCTTAAAGTGTTGTGAGTTTATCTCACACTCCCTATAACGCAGATTCAGATCCAGTTGAAACCTACATAACCTTAGTAGTTGGTCCGTCTCTCAAATAAATAAATAAAATTAATATGATCAAAACATGAACATGAAAAAAGATTTAGTTTTAAAATGAAAACTTCAATAATACTTTTATTAATTAAACATATTATTACAAATCATTTAACTGATAAAATTTCTTAGATTACAATTCTAGCTTAAAACTAACACAGCATGAATATTAGATTATAAGAAACAATAAAATGAAACTAAATTCACATCAATTCCATTTCAGCGTCATTAATATGTATTCTGCTTTGGGTATTTTCAGAAGTAGAACTACAAATATTTCGTTTAAGACCAGTACGAACACGATTATAAGCAAGCAAAAATGTTATCGTTAACAATATAATTACAATGATAGTCATAAAAATGGCACTGCCAGTTCTCACAGTTTGCATAGTATTTTGTTGTGCTTTAACAGTATCAGTAAGTTCAGATATCTTTGTTAAGAAATCGTCTCCCTGTATCTGGGAACTACTACTACCAGTTAAACTGGAAAATTCTGGGTCGAGCTTAGAATGCTTAATTAAATTTGAATTGAGGCGATTTATATAATCTTCATTGAAAAATGCGTAGAACGTGGAGTTTTTAAAATCGTTGTCAAAGTAATTACGGATTTTTATCAAATTTGAATCTATTCTAGTTTCAAAGGTTTTATCAAAATATTTGAAAAATTCTGAATTTGAAAATTCTTTGTTGAAATATTTGTAAAAACTGCTGTTCTTGAGTCCATTATCAAAATATTTAGATAAGTTTTGGCCCATGGTTCCAGAGTTAACAAATCTATAAAGGCTTGAGTTTTTAAAGTTTTCATCAAGCGCAGTGAGTGATTTGGATGATTTTCGAAACGCCTCGTCTAAGCGATTAAAGAAAGTGATGTTCGAAAAATCTTTCTCAAAATATTTGTAAAACGTTGTATTTTTAAAACCGTCGCCAAAATACTGTAAGAGCGCGCTACTCATAGTAATATTAACATGTGGTGTAAAATTAAGTTGCTTAAAGGTTTCGAAAAATTTATAAAAGCTGGAATTTAGGAAATCTTTATCTAGGAATTTTTTTAATGTGTTTATTTCGTTGGAAATTGCATAGGATGTTGCCAACGAAGCATTTTCAGTTTTCTGTTCAAAATGGGAGTTAGAAGTGGTATTCTTTTCCTTAAAGTTATAATTTGCACAAGCAATTCCACGAACATGTGTAGTTTTTCGAGTAAACCCTTGTGCAACAGTAACATTATTTTTTTCTAAAGTTCTGAAAATATTTAATAGCGATTTGCAAACCCACGGGTTGTTATTAAGATCATCAGTTTGCAAGTGTTTTGAGGTCATAAAAAGAGCTTTCTTAAAGGTAGGTTAATTTATTTCCGGAAATGTCAAAAATAGTTAACGCGTTTAATCCAGAAAACGTTCCATATTCGAATTCCTCAATCCCATTGCTTGATAAATTTAGTAAATACAAAGACTGAAGATCTCGCAAACATCCAATGGGTATGTAGATCAGTTGATTATTTTGTAGATACAAATTTCTAAGACGGTGTAAGCTCATAAAAGTGTTTTCATTAATATTTTTAAGCAAATTACGACTTAAGTCAAGGGTATCTAAATTTATAGATTTATTGAAAACTGAACTATTGATTTCCTCTATTCCGTTGCCACTTAAGTTAAAATTTAGCAAAGATTCGTATAATATTTCAATATTTCTGAGAACGTTATCACTTAAATCCAAAACCTGAATATGTCGAAAATGTGACCAATTTTTTACAGCACTTATGTGATTATTGCGTACAATTAAATATTGCAGACTATCTGGAAAAACCTCAAAATTATTTGAAGTGAAGTTATTATTCGACAGAACAAAACTAAAATCAGTATACAAATTCAAGTCGGAAAATAAATTTATAGGCATGTCACTTAGAAAATTATAACTCAAGTCTATTACATGTAAATTACGTAGTTCATGGAAGGTATCGCGCCAAAGTACTTTACGTTTGTTATTATGCAAGTAAATTTTTTGCAAAGCAAATAGTCCAAGTAATGCGTTTTCTTCAATAACTGCTATACTGTTATTTGACAAATTTAAAATATTCAAATCGGGTAGTGAATTGAGTATTCCTTTGGTAATTTTCGTAATGTTGTTGTTTTGTAAATATAATTTTGTTAATTTAGTGAGACCAGTAAATGCTCCTGGATGTATGGAATTTATGAGATTATTATTTAGATGTAACTCAGATAAATTTGTAAAAGCGCCGAAGACACCAACTGGAATTAATGACAAGGAGCTACCTATAAAGGTGAGAGATTTAAAGTGTTTGATTGCTGTTGAAATATGTTTAGAGGCCGACCAGTTGTAAAAACGACATTGTTGCATGTACATTTGTAGTATGAGACGTAGTGGATGCCGTGCCTTGTTCTATAAGCAGGATGATGATATTGTCTGTGCGCAATAGTATCTTCACATTGACAATTAGATAATTGCTCGTTTTGCCATTCCTGTTTTCCTTCGGCTTGTTCTGGTAAATGATGATTGATTCCTATCCAGTTAAATGTATGGTCTTCTACTCTTTCATTTTCTTCATGTGCTTCATCGGGTAAATGAGAAACAGCTCCATACCAGTTACCAAATGGGATTGATTGCGCGCTTTCGTCATTTTCTTCTGCTTCTTGTTCTGCTGAATTGTATATATCATATTCGTCCCATAAATGTGTCTTTACTCGAGTAGAGCAAGTCAACCATAATAAAACAACCAATAGCAGTTTTCGTTTCTGAAAAGGTGGAGTCTGTAGTTAAATAATTTTTGCTAAACCATTAAATGCTACTACCAATGAATTATAATAACAGAAACTTCCAATAACATTAGAACGAAACAACATAATTCACGAATGAAATATAGCACTATTACTGAAATAATCTATACGTTACAGACCCATTACGCTTATGTTACTGAAAATTTAGTGAAATAATAATGCAAGTAAGAAATATTAGTTTCGCATAGCAAACAGTAAACTGATATTTGCTACGTTATAAATTTTAACAAATTTATAGGCTACTAAATGCAATATATAGCATTTTAATAGCCTTCGTTATTAAATGAACATTGATTGAATTATAGTAAAAAATGAGGATCTTCGAACAACTAGTATAGTCGTATCTGGGCAATCTAATATCGATTTGTTTAAATTAATTTTCTCAATCCTATTTTGCATGACCTATATTTACTATTTATGTTGGATTTGGTTATAAAATGTGGCGCACGGATATGAAAAAGTTATTCATTTGTGCTCTAACTGCTAACGGCAGTCTCTTATGGCATACGCGTATTCACATCATTTGCCTTACCTTATTTTTCAAACTAATGCGCTTGGTACAACCAAAGAGCACTACATTGATACAATATAGTGCTCTTTCGTATAACCAAACCATACATTTTCTAGAGAATTTTGAAGTAATCACGGCGCTACGTCGTAATTTTGTTGGTATTAGAGTGAAATGCTCTCTTTCTTAAATGACTCAGTTTAAGTCCTTAGGCGATGTATTTTATAGTTTACAGTAAAACTTTGAAGGCTAATAAAAATCGTTTTCTCTTTTCGATGATATAAAAATATTAGATTCGCAGGATCCGCCAAAAGTATGACAACAGGCCATTTATATAGCAAACGTTTACCATATGTGAGTATGGTGTGTTATATATGGTTTCTTTTATAAGTTTACAATTCTCGGGAAGCAATAAATTACATTATAATGACGTTATGCATCTTTGCCCCTTATTAATGTTTATTTTATATTTTTACAGTAAATCCTTGAATAGTGCATGTTTATAAAAATTGTTTTCTGTTTTTGATTATATAAAAATATTGGATACACACAGGCTGTTTATAGCTAACTTTGACCATATCTAGGTTTGGTGTGGTATTTATCTATAGTTTCTTTTATTAGGATAATAGTTTCTGACTATTATTAAGAGAGATTAAACAAAATGAGGATTATAAGATTGAGGTCTACAATTAATTCGAGTACAGCCATATTTACCTTACTAACCAAATACCTTACAATTCTTAAGAAGCAATAAATTGTACGTTATCCACCTTTGGCCCTTATTAAAGTCTTTATAATCTTTTGAAACAAACAATTACGAAATTGCAATATTGTAGACTGTTGAAACGTTTAATATGTACTCTTTACAAAGATTAATAATATTCGATTAGTCCTTGCAACATTGTGGCAGGCATGCAAAATTAATGTTAATGCGTTTCTGAGTATCTTTGAGTAAGCTTCTCAGTATTGTTTAGTGAGTGAAGTGCTTTCTTGCGAATATTTGTCATTATGATGCTAAAAGCAAGTAATAACTGCATGTTCAAAAACTGTGGAAAAACCAAAGAACAACTCCAGGACTTCATATGTTCCTTTTTTGTGTTAAGGACGAAGAAAGATGTAAGTAGTGGATTATAAATCCTGTGGGTAAGTCTCAATATCTATTAAAATTAATAAGTTTTGTATTTTATACCAAAGCATGAAAAACACATCATTTGAATGAGAAATTAATAATATCACAGTATTCCATTTGCAATATATTTTCGCCACCAATGTTGTTGCAGGTTTTTATAAGGAATACATATTTTTTCACTAATCATTTTTCTGCATCACTGAAATGCCTGAGCCCCGCGTTCTCGATAATACGCGTCTTCAAGTGCCAAGTGCCCAACAATATGCCGAGAAGAAAGAAAGATTTTTTCTAATATTAATTTTTTGAAGGTCAATTTTTTCTGGCGTCATTTGTAAAGATATCGACAAACAAAATATTAATCTTTCCCAATGCAGCTTTTCTTTGCCTACATTTTTTGTGGGTAGTTTTTCATTTTTTTGAATTATCCAAAACTTTGAAAATTTTTAATTAGGACCTTTATAATTTCAAAAAAATATTATATCACGTCATTCCGCCCTACATATACTATTTAAAAAACAAAAACATTTCAATCAGGTCATTCGTTTATGTGTAATTAAAAAAAAATGATACAAAAAACATGTCTAACTTTCGCTACCGGTTCCAGGTTTTTTTGAAAAGTATATCGATACAGAGACTGATGAGGACGATGTCTAAACGAAATACAAAATAAAAAATCGTTCAAAGGTAGCAAAAACAACCTTGGAAGATTGTCCATTGTGATTTTTTCCAAAATTCAATGGAACCTGTAAAACGCATAGATAATTTATTGTTTGACATACTTATTAAAGAGAAGGAACAAAATTAAGAACGCGAAAGAAGAGATTTTCTTGCACGTTTAATGTGAAGGATGGTGTTGTTTGTCATCACATAATAATTCTAAATCAGGAGGAAAATAAGTTAATTTTATCCTCAAATCTGGCTCAACATCCAGTCTGTTTCTGTAGTTATTTTTTAAGGAAACTAAAGTTGAGAATCCAATTTCCCCCTTATAAGTTATAACAAAAGGCATTAAAAATCGGACTGCTTTCTCACATAAATTTAGATACTCTTCTTGACAACTTAACCAAAAATTAATTAAGGAGACGTTCTCAAATTTCACTATCTTTCATGACGGACGCTCTATGTAAGCCTTATGCTGAGCGTGCCTAATCTAATATTTTCTGAGGACCGGTATTGTTTTCCTGCGGACCGGTACGGGCCGCGGACCATAGTTTGGGAACGCTGCTCTAAGGTGTTACCCCTAGATGCTAATTTAAGGTTGAGTTGAATTGGATATATATATATGGATTGGATATATAATTGGATATTGAAAAACCCACACACATATCGTAGCAGTTCCCAGGAATTGCACTCAGGACATCTTGCGACGTAACACACAGCTGTACTCACTGAGTTCTACGCGGTCTCTTCATGCTATAAGTTATACCTTAACCTAACAAATATGAAATTATACAATCCATTGAGAAATATGGATATTGAAATTAGCAATTTAATATAACAATCGGCTGAGTATGAATACTCATTATATTTATATTTCTTTGTTAGTTTACATAGCAAAAGAACATCTACTAAAAAAGGTTAACTTTTCCACTATTATTTTACTTTTATTCGTGTATTTTTTCCATTTCCTATCCTGCCGCACACAAACATTTGCTGCACTGCCCAAAAAAAAAAATATTTTAGAATGTCTGTTCACGAGTATGTGTGTACACAGTCACGAGGTATGTCACTGAACTGACTATATAGTTTGTATTTTTACATCTGATTAATAAATACCTGAATACAATATATATAAACCAGATATCAACCATTACGATTTTGTGAATGTAAATGTAAATAAACGGACATTAATGTATAAATTAAAGAAAATTAAGGGCCCCAGAAAATTTATCGCTGATGTTTCGCGAATACATTATTTGAAACAGATGATATCAAAATCATGTTGAATTTCTGTTTCCTTTTTCAAAAAGTAGCAAAAAGATGTTTGGTTGTATTTTGATATGCAACATTTCATAAAGATCGGTTAAGTAATTTCAAAGTTATGGGCCACACAGACTCATCCACACATGCATCTATATGTACAGTTATATGCTGATTGATATTCTAAAAAAACTTTTCTTGGGTTTCTGGAGGTCCAATACTATGAAAAGTATGAAAACGTATAAATACCAGATGTAGAAACTAGAAAAGTGACCAAAATTGAGTTACTTAGATTAATAATGTAAATTTAATTAAGGAACATCTCCTTTAACTAACCTAATATATTTATACAAAATTTTAAAATAAACTTAAAACGACTCAAAGCTGTAGCCGTTTTATATTTTGTTTTGTCCCTAATAAACCTCATATAGTATTAAATGTCTTTTTTCTACAATTTCATAATTACTTGTTTTTAGTGCCACTACTTCTCCCGATGAAACCACAGACATTGAATAATTTTTTTGCAAACGACATGGTAACGATTTCATTTAGTTTTCGTTAGTCTCAACATTTAACAGAATTTGATATTCAAATGAAACAAAATGACCTGGTAGGACCCTATTGCTGCCTAGGAAGACAATTCGAACATCTGTATATATATATATATATATATATATATTGCTATGTTACACCCTTCAAAATAGCTAAATCCTTATTAATTATCATGCATAGAAGCCATATGTAGCTTTTCCTTATGATAATGGGTCACACACACACACAAAAATTTGAAACGAGGCTATTCGTTTTCTTTCGGATGATCCTTCGGGATGTAATAAAGTGGAATTGCAGGTTTTTTCTTGTATCCTCCGGGATTTTTGCCTTGGTTTTTCTTTCTAGATGTTTTGTTGAAGCCTTGCAATGATTCTTTCGTGAATTTATGCTGTAATTTCAAAGAACGTTAGGATTTGTTGTTACGATTTGACAGATCAGGTTAAGTTTGTTACTTTTAACACATGTATGTGCTTATTTGCATTGTTTTATGTTGTATAAAGGTGTATTGGCATAAGAGGCAGCCTTACGACGTTTTACCTCTAGCTTTAAAGATGTATTTGATTATTTATTTATAATATACTTGAAATGTCATCGACGATTTATGATTTTGATAGAAATTTGGATTTTTAATGTTTAGAACTAGTATTTGTTGATGTGTTATGTCACTATTGGTGATGTAGTTGCCTTTTGTCTTGTTTTCGTTAACAACAATACTGTATTTGTTTAAATATTTTGTGCCTTCAGCAAATTTTCTACATTTTTGATGATGCTTCTGCATATTTTGATTTTTATAGTATTCCTGAGGGAAATTTTATGTGTAAAACGGTTGTAGTATGAGTCAGGGCATCTTTTAGTGTATAATTTGTGTGTAACAACTTTGTATTTATTTATTTATTTAGATTTGTTTGGTCTGTGACCTTGAGGTTTTCTAAATTGATTAAATTCTTGTTATTTGTGTGTGTGTGTACTTGATTAAAATGAATTTTATATGATACTAGGGTGTGTGTAGATTAAGTTTGTGTATTTGTATGTTTGTTTATTGTTAATATGGGTTTTTGTTATTAATTAATAAGCTTTGTTTAATTTAGATACGTTAGGTTTATTTTCTTTATGCATCGTGTGAGATATCAAAATGTGGCATTTTTTAAGTAGATTTCAAATCTAATTTTAGTTTTTTCATAACATAGTGTATAAAAAAGTTATTGTAATTTATTTAAAATTTCATGTAATTTGGTCCATTTTGATACTCGCTTCCTATTGGTTTAATTTCTGAGGTGACAAGCATCATAGATATGATTTTGTTTTAATATGCAAAATTTTGCATTGTTTCCATGGAAACGTGCGTTTTTTGTTGCGAGCTTATATAAAGGGAATTTTGAAAAATGAGCGTCACTTCTCACTTATTCACTTATTGAGCGTCACTTACCCTTTTACCTTATTAACTTGATAATTTTGATTGTTAATTGAACCTGTTACTTGCCATTTGCTAATTTTTATAAGTCCTCGTCGTATTGTTTAACTTCGTAATAGAATTTGTGTTATAACCTGTGTGTGTATTGTTATTATCATCGTTTATCTACAGTTGCATTCGATAATAAATGCTTAATAGAGTTCAAGTGTATTATTTACCTGTGCACCGTATAATTACAACGACATTTATAAGTGAAACAAAGTTTATACTTACCAAATTGATTGGGTTCCATCAAGTGTTGTATTCACATGAATTAAACTATAAAGTGCATCGTCTATCTAATAATCCTCTGATTATGAACTGCAAATCCTGGAATAATAAGTCAGGCAATCTTGGTGAAATCTTCGCATAACCTATAAAGTATGAACATTATATTTGGAATTACGAGTGCTACAAAGCTAACTATAAAAGGTAAAAGCAATCACTTACCTGTATCCTGCAACAATTGGAGAATTCCTGTGTGAAATTGGGAGGCCAGTCAAGGTAGAAATATGGAATTAGAAGTGGTTCTGGACATCAACCAAAACAGCTGGATCAAAGGTTAAAGAAGCGGAGCACGCGCATTCACAACATTGAAAGAATCAGAGTTTCAAGGTTAGTCAAGAATTGGTATAAAACTTGTTTCAGACCTTTTTGATGAGTAGATTAAGTTATTGTGTATATGTTCTTTTGACCTACATGATTAATTTTCGAAAGATAATTGCAAAGGCGTTGTTATTTATTCCAAATTTAATTGATTCTGTTACTTTTATTAATTTAAATTTCATTAATAAATTAATTTGTTGTTATTCTTTAATTCCCTGTAATATGAGCCTGAACTTACAAACCCAAAGTATTGCAACCTTCATTTCATTTACCCTGAGATTTATTTTGAACAATTTAATTTTCATTTCATTTCAAAATTCATGCAGTTATATTTATTAGAGTCTCAATTTAAATACTTGTTGTGTGTAGGTGATTACATTTTCATATTTAGCCCTCACCAATTTATTTATAACTTTATTGATAACTTTACAATTTATATTTACATTAATAATCTTAATTTGACGGGTGCAACACACCTATCTCACGGCAATATATATATTGAGATGGTTTTTGCGTAGCGTAATTAATTATTTTTTATATAAATAAAGGATACATGCATATTAAATCACATCTTATGGGTTGTTTCTTTTGTGGAAGGTTTCTTTAGATTCACGTAAAAGCAGGGTTGTTTCTTGTTCGATTGGAATTACAGTTGAGGCATACGCTATGGTGTCCTGTACACAAAGAGTGAATTATATTTTAAATCTTCTTTATAAAAAGTAACCAACACAACAAAATATTATAAAAGGTGACATGACTTGCCTATAAATGGAATTCAGGTCCAGCTCTAGGATTTTAATTCACTAATGACCATAAATGAAATTAATTGAAGCTGTCCGGAAGGATTTTTTTTTGTAGCAGTTTGGAGATTTGAAATGGATGAAAAATAGAACTTTGAGAAGTGCAGATTGTGTTTCTGAAATCAAATTATGTGTTAAAAGTGGCGTCAGAAATATATTAACAACTTTATAATTAATTTATATGTTAAAATTTGTATTTAAAAATTAATCTTAAAATCAAAGTTACTTGCTTGCAAAATTCTGGTCTATATACATTGTATCTATAGAGATTTTATTTATTAAAAATGTTTATAAAATAAAAAAGAAGAATGAACGTAAAATTTTTGGTACTTTTGTAAAATATATCGTTGAATTAGCTATTGCTCATAAATAATAAAAGTTTTAATGTCATATGACTAAGTGTTTGTATATCAACGTAAATAAACAACTTACCCGTGAAGATCTATACTTAAAAATAGGTATCCTGTAGAAAAATTTTCCAGAGACTTCAAGGACTGCTTCCCTGGGGTGCATTATTGAAAAACTTCGATTGCTGTTACTCCTAGAACTTCCAAAGTAAGTCAAGTGAATTACCAATAAGGTACGATTTTAATAATAACAATAAGAAGGATATGTACACGTACCTGTGAACTTCAATTGTTACCTTTGCGAATGATTTAGAAGTGTTTTGGTTTACATAGAAAAACTATTCATTTAGCACAAGCCGATTGTGAATACTTGAGAACAAGACAGTTTTAGAAATTCATTTTAACCAATGTATGTCATGCGCAGTAAGTAAATTTAGCCCAATCAGAACCGACTAACTGAGGTGATTTTTATGCTGTACGGAGCTAACGACCGTGGTATTAATTTGGTATATATTGAATAAACTTATATCGGCTATTTCATATTTAGCCTGGCGCCCAATGTAAAAATTGTATTTCATAACATCTAAAGATACATATGAAGTGTTATGTAATTAAAAGAAAATTGTTTAAACAAGTTTAAAATTATAATTACATGTATTTATTTATTATCAGTCACTATCATTCATCTCAATATATACATGCAAACCGTCAATACCAAGCCCAAAATGCCATACTCTGCGTGTAATACCAAGCCCTCCACATCAATACGAGGCCCGAGTTCGGGCTTCGTAAAAATTTGTGTGTATATCTTATTATTTCACGTAATACATGCGACTGCAGTCAGATGGCAAAATTTTAATTGGCTTCGTATTGACAGGTTTTATCTCAAAACATACACGTTTAGTTGATACATAATTCCGGTAGAGGGCGCGTCTGTGTTTTTGTATATATGAGATACACACTTTGGATATGTTCTGTCGATCTTACGAGCCGCACATTATTCTATGCATTATACAAAGCCCTTAATTTGACAACAACGCTACGCAACGCTATTAATATCTGATGCAAGAATAAATTTTGCTTGCTTGTAAACTGCATTTGCATAGTGTATAGTACGCGTGCGCGGAGCTCTCGGTAAATCAAACAATGCTTATCAACTTCCGCTTACACAAATAAGAATTTGTATTATGAAAAAAATAGGTATTTATATCTTAATATTGTTACACCATATTAACAAATAAGTAATACAATATTATGAATTAATTGTGTTAAACTTTTTTTTAATAGTAATAAGTTGTAATGTAAAATAATATTATTGAATAACACTCCTAATTTTTAATAATATTTATAAACTATTCTAACATAATTGAAGTGCGCGTTGTTCGTTGCCATTCATATACATTTCACTTCATTTTCCGTTTTTGTGTAATTTCAATTGGGCTTTTAAAAATACGAACTAAATTTAAATTATTTAATAAACTACTTAAGTAGATAGACCAATTTTTAAATTTAGGACATTACAGAAAATAATTTGATGAGCAGGAGTAATATTGTAAGATTTAATTTCTGGGTGTTTTTATACGTACTTAGAAACGTTTAAATTTATTTAATTCCGTCTTTACATAGGGAGGACTGCCTGTTATAA
>JABXWE010054188.1:0-10468 GCA_014611495.1 Limonius californicus
AATCTTTCCACAACCCCTTCTATTATTTAGTTAGTCTTTTTCGAGGAGGCGCCAACGCTTCGTGTAGGTTTCGTTCTCCACTTTTCTACATTATGCTCTTCGGTGTACCTACATTTCATTATCCCCCTTATGCTTTTTATAGGTGCGCCAATATATAATTGTCCTTCCCACAACCTCTTCATTTATTTAGTTAGTCTTTTTTGAGGGGGCGCCAACAGTTCGTGTAAGATTTCTTCTCCACTTTAGTACATTATGCTTTTTGATGTACCAAAATTTCATTATATCCCTTAGGACTTTTATGGATACGCCAATAATCATTAATCTTTCCACAACCCCTTCTATTATTTAGTTAGTCTTTTTCGAGGAGGAGCCAACGCTTCGTGTAGGTTTCGTTCTCCACTTTTCTACATTATGCTCTTCGGTGTACCTACATTTCATTATCCCCCTTATGCTTTTTATGGGTGCACCGATATACAATTGTCCTTCCCACAACCTCTTCATTTATTTAGTTAGTCTTTTTTGAGGAGGCGCCAACAGTTCGTGTAAGATTTCTTCTCCACTTTTGTACATTATGCTTTTTGATGTACCAACATTTCATTATATCCCTTAGGACTTTTATGGATACGCCAATAATCATTAATCTTTCCACAACCCCTTCTATTATTTAGTTAGTCTTTTTCGAGGAGGAGCCAACGCTTCGTGTAGGTTTCGTTCTCCACTTTTCTACATTATGCTCTTCGGTGTACCTACATTTCATTATCCCCCTTATGCTTTTTATGGGTGCACCGATATACAATTGTCCTTCCCACAACCTCTTCATTTATTTAGTTAGTCTTTTTTGAGGAGGCGCCAACAGTTCGTGTAAGATTTCTTCTCCACTTTTGTACATTATGCTTTTTGATGTACCAAAATTTCATTATATCCCTTAGGACTTTTATGGATACGCCAATAATCATTAATCTTTCCACAACCCCTTCTATTATTTAGTTAGTCTTTTTCGAGGAGGAGCCAACGCTTCGTGTAGGTTTCGTTCTCCACTTTTCTACATTATGCTCTTCGGTGTACCTACATTTCATTATCCCCCTTATGCTTTTTATGGGTGCACCGTGCACCGCCAACGTATCCCTCCCATTCCATCGCTAAATCTTTAGTAGAGTCTTCCTTCCTTCATCCACTTTCTGGTATTTTGGTGAAAATCCCAACATTTATAAAAAATACTTCTCTTACACACTCAGCCTTTTATGAAGACAGCTGTATTTTATTAAACAACCTTTTTTAGGCCGAGAAGTCCTACCAAATTTTCTACTATTTGCGTAATAACACAAAGATAACCTTATCCGACCTTTTCTAATTTGTTGGCGATTTAGTTAAGTTTTAAAAGGCGTATTCCTTTCGGGGCTCTTCTATTTAATAGTAAAATTTTCAAGGATTGTATTCCTTGAACGTGTTTTCTCCTATTTTGATAGATAACACTAATATTTAATTAGGGAACTCCTCTCAGACAATTTTTGGTTTGTTTAAGTATCAAAATTGCATTGAGGCATTCGTCTTACACTCTTTCCATTTTCTGAGTTCCTATAATAAATAAGATTATCCTTGTTGTATCCTCTCTTTTTTTTTGCCAATATTTAAATTATTGGTGGATGTGTGAATATGTAATCAAGTTTTACTAGAGCATTGTATTAATTCAAGGAGTCATCCTATAACTTCTGTATTCTTTAATGGAGCCATTGCACTCCAATTAAAATACTTTTTCTGTTTTTGTGTTAATTAAAATATCCTTCTCTTAGAATATCGATCCCACAGTTTGTCTATGTTTTTGGTGGAAGAGTCAATATTGACGTGAACATCAACGTTTACGTAAACTATCCTTCCCCTTAATTTTTAATCGGAACACTCCTCCAGCGTCTCTTCTAAATTTTAGGAGGAAGCGCAAATACTTAATTAAGCCACCTCTTCCACGCCCTCTGTTTGTGAATTCACAAATACTTAGCTAAAGTATCCATCCTAGCGCTTTCTACTATGTTTTTGTGTACACCTCCCGCTCCTGCGTTTATCATCGAATACCAATATTTAATTAGAGCACGCCCTGTTTCTCGAGTATTACTCCCTGTTTGCGCGATACATTCACCTTTACAATCCAAACATCAAATTTAATATATCCCAAATTATTTTTTGGCTCGATGCTCGCATAATTGAATTACCAACAGCAAACGCTCGATGTTATCATGAAGTTACACCATTATTATTATTATTAAGCACATTAAATAAACGACCCAGAAAACTCCAAACTTGTGACATAAGCCAACCGACACGTGTACTGAAATTACTAAATTGAATTGAATGTTATGAACGGTTGCAGATCAAAGCTATTGTTATCCGCAATTCTCGGCGTTTTCATTTATTAATGTAGGGATCGATAGCGACAAGACATCCTTAAATAATTAATTAGAGTATATGAGAAGCCGTACAATGAATTTCAGATCAGAAGCGATCGAATAAATTGTCCTTGCGAGTTGCGACTGCATTAAAAATTAAAGCTTTCCTTGGTACTAAATACCTATAAATAAATAGGCCGGAGGGCATTTAAATATGTAATGACGTAAATATCATAAAATATTTGTCTTATCATAAATATCCCGTAAAGTAGGTTAATGCTTTTTTTTTATTGTGGAAAAAAATGTTTTAAGGTTTAGTTCTGGAAATACCTTTTCGTAGAGCGCACTGTATACAATTAATCAATATTTTTGTTTCATTTACAAATACTAATATAAAAAATTTGGCGAACAAAATTTTGCCTCCCATAACATACTAGCGCGGTGATTCATGAAGAATTAATTTTGCCCGGGAATAGCTCGAAAATGTGGGAAATTTTTTCACCGCACAAGTGTAGAGGCGAGCCTAGTCAGGTGGAGAGAAAGATACTATCGTTCTGCATAATGTATGAACAGACACAACACATCAAATATTTATCCAAAAGAATATTACATTTGTCCCTGTGTGCGCTCTATTTGCTCGATAAGTCGGATGTGTTTGCTCTGTCTTCACATCTTCCTCCGCCCAATCAAAAGCAAACAGAACGCGTCTGGAGAAAAGCTTTACATTCCAATATGGGAGTCTCATTAGAGACGAAATAAAAAAGCGAGAGTAAACAAGGAGTTTCGCAAAACTATTGTATCACTCATCGCAGTTGTTAATGGAACCGCTTGGGAATTAGAACATTAACATTTAACCACGAAAGTGCTCTTTTGCAATCCCGGAATAGCTCGACGTAACATTTTCCGTAAATCAAACAACTCGATATACAGAAACGCGCATGCAAAAAATTGGCCGTCGCTCGTTTAAACACATTTATTTGCGCTTAAAGTGCCAAAATTGCAATTCCCGAAAATATGACGCAAAATTTTATGCGGCGACATTCGTCATTTTACGATCGGTTCAAAATAAAACGCCCCGCGCCCTTTCGTTCGAAACGCCTGTATAATTGCGCCCGTTTCCTTGCAATGCAATATCGCTAAGAGTTTTCACGTCAAAACGGCCTCCTTAAAAATAAAAGCGGAATAACGGGGAAATCCGTAACGGTTTAATATTTTAAAAGGTAGGGTCCGGAAAAACTCGATTACTCTTGAAAAAATTGAATCACTGATACTTTCCGCCGCAAAAATCCCTTCCGCGACCCGAAAAGTTCTTCAAACTTGCGCCGTAAATCTGGACGCACAATTAGATTCTACTAAGAAGAAAGAACTGCATTTCAAACTACACTGTCCAAGAAATTATCGCACCACAACTAATAATCGCAATATTGTTTAAAGTATTGCGTGTAATGAAGTACGTTTAATAATAGATAATGCTTAAAATTAAGTAAACCATATTTTATTTAAATTAACAATCAACGAAAAAATGAATAAAATCTAAATTCGAAAACTGAAAAATTTAAGTTTGTACGTTCAGGAGGCTGTGTTTCCGCCTCGACTTGTTATGACAGCTTGATAACGACGGCCCATGCTTGAAATTAACACTTAACTGCTCTTGTTCAAGATTATCCCACATTTCCACTACTGAATTCGCTAGGTCGTTAAGAGTTGCAGGGGGTGGTTGAAGGGATCGTACTTGGCCCCCAGAGATGCTCAATCGGGACTTCTGGCTGGCCATTGCATAACAGGAATACCAACGTCGTCCAGGTATTCTTGCACAATTGTGGCTGTGTGGGGCCGAGTGTTGTCGTGCATTAATTGGAAGTTGTCTCCGATGTATGGGGCATATGACACAACATACTGTTCTAAGACATCCGTAATGTACCTCTGACTGTTTAAAGGGCCGTTGGGGAAGATGTGTAGGTCTGTGCGGGCCGTGAAAGATGTGCCTCCCCGTACCATTATTGAGCCACCACCAAATGCAGTCGTGGGAGCAAAATTGCACTGAGCATATCGTTCATTTGGCGTCTAAAAACTCGAATGCGCCTATCACAACTCTCCCAACAAAATCTGGACTCGCCTGTGAACAAAATGCGTCTCCAGTTTTCATTTTCCCATTTCAAGTGGTTTCTAGCAAAATCCAATCGGCGGTGGTCTGCAGTCAACTGTGGGCCAGTAGCTGGTAATCTGGCTCTCAGATTTCCTTCCAGAAGACGTTGGCGAACGGTTTCAATGCTAATCTGCACATTATGTACTCCTGAAAGTTGCCTTTGGAGGGCTCTTGTGGTGGTAAAGCGCTGTCTTAGTGCATGCATTCGAAGAAAAAGATCTTCTACAGCGGTAGTAGCACGTGGTCGCCCTTGCCCTGGTCGCCTGTCACGTTCATTAGTTTCACTGAAACGCTGGATGACCCAAGAAATGCTTGTGTGGTTCACCCCAAGCCTGTGAGCGATAACGCGGAAAGAATACCCTTCTTCGGACAAAGCAAGGGCTGTGACACACTCATCACGACTTATATTTCTTGAGATACGTTGCATTTTTAATAAGACTGATTGTACAAGCAATTGTTTGATGACAGCTACACTATTTGATACATTTTAAGGTAAAACGAAACTGTAAATGTGCATGTACAATTGGTTAATTTTGTTTAACAAAGTTGAAGATGTAGAAACAGACCAAGAGTAACATGATGTGTCTATCAGGTTTGTATCAGACATTCACTCCATGTATTTACTTTTCTTTTATCGCAACATTAATAATTGGTGCGTTAATTTCTTGGAGCAGTGTATATGATAGCTTTATTGAAACTACGATGACCTTGAAATAGTTAAAACGTTCAAATATTTAATAACATAAATATTACACTTATTAGGGTCTATAGCGTGCAATTGTGTAATGAACTTGACAAGGTTAAACAAATAAATTTCGAAGAGTTGTCCAAGACAAACAAAAATCGATCACTTAATCTTAATTTCTCTCAAGGGAACATAAACACTCTACTTAAATGCATACAGAATTAAATGCCGATTGACCTTGGAATACTGTTATGAATTACTAATGAGATTTTCATTTATCTTATCCCTGTTTGCTATTAATGATTATAATTTGTCATTTGTCATATCCCTAAAATTCGGTTCTA
Source organism: Limonius californicus (assembly GCA_014611495.1). Taxonomy (NCBI): domain Eukaryota; kingdom Metazoa; phylum Arthropoda; class Insecta; order Coleoptera; family Elateridae; genus Limonius; species Limonius californicus. The sequence continues at coordinate 5,554 of JABXWE010054188.1, forward strand.
AATCGAATAATTAATAATTTAAGATTAATTTCTTAGAATAATCAATAATTCATTTGTTGCCTTGATTTCTGCCTTTAATATCTAATGAAAATTCCGAGAGCTCCAGGAATGTAGAGCGCATTGATTTTATTGGCCCGCTAAGATATTGCATGTTAAATATTAGATTCTAGAAAAGTAAATGAGCGTTCTATTACATGCCGCGCACACGTCTTGTCTCCGGCGAATTTGCTGGCAAATGGAGACGTAAATCGTGAAGGTAATTTATCTCGAATGCAACTTGAGAGGAAATTTAATATCCATAACTCGTTTTTGATATTCCGAAAAATCGCCCATTTTCCTTTTCGTTCGGCACGTCCTTGCGGTGATTTACGCCGGGGGTATATTAGTCCGATAGCATTTTGCTAATATTATAAAGCCGCTGGAGGCGTCAAAAGATGCACACGAGGTACGGAGGCAGAAAAATCTAATTCCGTAGATAACACAGTCGTTGGTCCTGGAAAAAGGAAGAGCGAGACGTACATCATTCCGATCAAGCGCCTCCGAGGGCACGGCAAATGCAGCTGATGGAGACAGACGGGCTCTTCAGATAATAGAATTGGTGGAGTAGGAAATTTAATAAACTTCAATTCAAACAACGTAAAATATAAACCAATAGGTAAAACATAAAGAATATGCTCGGCGGGAACAGAAACAAGCGGCGACGGCTAAATAAGGAGCGAAATTTCCATCGAAACAGAAATTTCCTCATCCTCTCCGCTTGTACTCGTATCAAGTGATTTGGGAACTCTCAGAGGTGGAATTCAATCCATTCTAGGGTTTTCACTATGGTGGCAGCGGTAATGTTGTTTATATCGATTCGATTCTACTTTCTTACTTTATTCCGCCCCAATAATGTGGCGAAATGACGGATATGAAACCTATCGATTTGTTCCTCGGACCCGTTAAGTTCCTCCGAAGGAGAAACATGAAAACTTTTCCTGAATATTGATGACTTGTGCTTCGGAACTTGATGAAAGCGGAGATCAGGTGTTCTCCCATACTTCAGAGACCTATTAATTTTGCTCCCACGGATGCAATTTTCTAACTGAATCCCCGATTGATCTCCCATTCCGCTCCTGCTTACTTTAATGGCTTGATCTGGCGACAACAAACGAGCTCTGGAATTTACAACTTGCCGGCAAAAAACGGAATTTTTCACACACTAACCAACAGTACAAAGTAAATCTACGAAGAATAATAGAAAATTGAAACGGAAACAAATTTAAAGAATGCAAATCGGGTGCAAATAAGCTGTGACCTTGAGATATATCAACCAATAAGACATTCACAGAAAATGTGATCCAAGCGCACAGAACAAATAGAACAGGTACACAATGAAAAAAACAGTAAATTTGTATAAACCCTTGAGATGGGCGAGGAAATAAGACAGAGAAAATGTGACTGAAAAATAAGAATGAAACGAAGAAGAAGCAACGTACTAGAAGAAAAGAAAAAAATATTATATGGCAGTTACCACACTGAAATCGGTTAAATGATGAAACAAAGAAATTACAGAAAATAAAGTAGAATAATAGAATAGAAAAAGAAAATAGAGAAAGCATGTCAAACACAAACAATCTGTAGAAGATGAAGCGAAAAATATTTAACAACAACATTATCTATATTTTTATACGATCAAAATGTGTACCCAAAAGGTGCAATATGGTGATGACCTTGAGAAAGTAAAACGAACAACTTTTATAATAATTGGTTAGTCAATGAGTAGCTAGGGCAGTGCACCTCCAATCACAAGTATTCTATTTTCCTTGGTATGAAAAACGTCTTGGTAGATCGACTTGCATTGTAGGGTGGCTTAGAGCGAATTTTAAAATCATTGTTGCATTCTAGTTACACCAGACCATATACCTACATTTAGAAGTCCTTTACTACTTGACGAGATAACTTTTACTTTGTGGTGTAAATCGAGTGTAGTTCCGATTACGACCTTCAGAAGGTCGAACGTAACTGATTGTAAAATAGTCTGTTACATACTAATTATTCAAGGCTATACATGTCCAATCAAAAGTATTTCGCTATTTTTTACGAAGATGTGATAGTGTAAATCGAGTATATTTATACGATAATGACTTTGAATTATACCACGATGACCTTGAGAAGATTAAATAAGCAGACTATAGAATACATATATGTTACTTATCCAAAGTCACGCATTTCCAATTATAAATACTTTATTTACTTTCAATACAACATACTAGTTGATCTAAATTCGCGGTCCTCACCTTGAAAAAACCAAATAAATAGATTTTAAAATATCAATTACGTACTGAGTATTCAAGACTATACATGTGCCATCACCAGTCTTTTACTATATTTTATGAAGATATAATATTTTACGTGGTATTGTAAATCGAGTAGTTATGTGATAATGACCTTGAATTATACCACGACGACCTTAAGAAGATTAAATGAGCAGATTATAAAATACATATATGTTACTTATCCAAGGTCACGCATTTCCAATTATAAATACTTTATTTACTTTCATTACAACGTACTAGTTGATCTAAATTCGGAGTCCTGACCTTGGAAAAACCAAATAAATAGATTTTAAAATAATCAATTACATACTGATTATTCAAGACTATACATGTGCCATCACAGTCTTTTACTATATTTTATGAAGATATAAAATTTCACGTGGTAGTGTAAATCGAGTATAATAATGTAATAATGACTTTGAATTATATTGCGATGACCTTACGAAGATTAAATAAGCATATTCTAGAATAATACATATCTGTTACTTCTCCAAGGTCACGCATTTTGATTATAAATACTTTAGTAAGTTTAATTTCAAAGTCCTAGTTGATCTAAATTCACGGTGCTGACCTTGAGAAGACTAAATAGATTTTACAATCTATTATATACTAATTATTCAAGACCATACATATGCAATCACAAGTCTATTGCGATATTTTATGGACAGGTTAGATTTTACATGGCGGTGTAAGTCGAGTACAGTTATGCGATAATGACTTTGAATTATAGCGCGATGACCTTGACTAGATTAAATAAACATATTTTAGAATATATGTTACTTATTCAAGGTCACGCATTTCCAATTAAAAATACTTTAGTTGGAATATGAAATAAGTATATTTTAAAATAATTAACTATGTATTTTATTTATGAAAGCCCACAAGCTCGCGATTACAAATATTTTACCTTGGATCGATTCTACTTAGTAGTGGAAATCGAGTAGCATTGTACGAGGACAACCTTGGGAAAGTTAAATTAGCATATTTAGAATAATGCATTATGTATTACTTCGCCAACGCCACACACCTCCAATTACAAGTATTCTACTTCCTTTCGTTAGTGTATTCAATTTTATATGGCGATGTAAATCAAGTAGAATTATGTGATGCTGACCTTGAGAAGGCTATATAAGCAATTAAAATATAATTTAGTATGTGCCTCCCAGACAAGTTTTTTATTTTCTATTATTAGAATTTCAAATATTGATTTAGTGGTGCAGATCAAATATTAATAGGTTATAATGACCTTGAAAAGGTCGAATATGCTCATTCCATGATAAGAACTGCACTTCAACGCTTTGACAAAATCTAATAAATAATTTATACGACCGCACGACAAAATAGTGGGAAAAAATCATAAACTCTTCATAATTTATATCCGTAAAAATAGCATCTAAAAAAGTCTAGTCGTTATAACTTCCACCCGTCGGGAAACTCATTTCCACCGCAGGTCAAGAAAAAACTTTCATTCGCCGACTGCAGCAAATTAGGAAATTAAGGAAAGTCACAATATTGAAATCTTAATTCGAAAACTGCTACCTCGAACGCGCAGCGCGTTAATAAACTCAAGTTGACTGGATTTGGATTAAAGGTTTGTACGTGACTCGTTAACAATGTACAAATTATATCCTCCTGAGAAGCAATTTACTTCTTAATTGAAATTTAATATAAACCGGTGCGCCAAGGGCTTGCCTTACATTATACGTCAATTACAAGTGAGTTATTTGCGATCAGAAGCAAGAAATCAACGAACAATCAAAGCTAACGAAGCCACGTGTCCTTTCCTTTTGCAAACAGTCGGAAATAATGACGTCAATTCCGCAAGAAGAAAACTCTGTAACGAGCCCCCATTTGTACAATTTCCTTAAGAAAAACATGGATAGTTGCAAATCCACATCAAGGGCATCGTTAGGATCCCAACAAAGACCTAAAGCTGAAATGGCACGTTGTCGGTGCAAACCCACCCTTAATTATTTCGTTAAGACTTTAAAATTGAAAAAACACAATCAAGACGTTACAGATTTCCGTAGCATTATATATGTATTATTTATTATTATATATTTCAAAGGAAGCACAGCTCTAATTGTCTCACCAAGAATTTAAAAATAACAGAATACGTTCAACATGGCACCAAATCTACAATCAAAAAACTATTTACAGATATATACAGAAATTGTCTCAAAAAAATCTATTAAAGGCCAAGTATACACGTTACAAGTGGAAACTCAGCTTTAATTGCCTCACTAACAATTTAAAAATAATAAAATACGTCCAAGATTCTAGCAAATCTACACAAAAGATAACTATTTACAGATATTTACAGAAATTGTCTCAAACAAATTTATTTAGGGCTAAGTATACACGTTATAAGTGGAAACTCCGCTTTAATTGCCTCACTAACAATTTAACAATAATAAAACACATTCAAGATGCTGGCAAATCTACACAAAAAATAACTATATATAGATATAAACTGAAATTGTTTCGAAAAAGTCTATTTAAGACCAAGTATACACGTTGTAAGTGGAAACTCAGCTTTAATTGCCTCACTAAGAAGTTAAAAATAATAAAATACGTCCTAGATGCTGGCAAATTTA